>MDKI01231071.1:0-44699 GCA_005239505.1 Nicotiana paniculata | reverse complement strand
CATTAAAACACATAAAATGCAAGGTATATAATGCTTAAAATTATGAATTCTAGCCACACATCATTGTGTCCTGGCTTATCCCATGGCACTGCTTAGTGATTATTTCCTGATGATATATGTACTTCTGTTAATGTGGTAATGGTGAACCTATTAGAAATCATGTTAAGTATAAATGCTAGGCTTCACGCCAAAAATGCTGAGACTGGAGTGGTCGTATATTACTGTCTCATTTTGTGATTATTTGATTTCATATACTCAGTCCCGTTATAGCATATCACTCCATATCTCAGTCTCAGTATCATTAATTGTATGCATATTTATCATTGTTTCGGGCTGATGGATGCATCTGTGATCCATGTGAGTGATATTGAAGAGTAATGACTGAGTGAGGCCGAGAGCCTGTTCTTGAGATAGTTATGAGATTGGACTGCACGCCGCAATGATATTAAATCATGCCTTCATTGGCTTTATATGGCGCTTGGGACACTAAGGCCCCTTCGGAGTCTTTACACCCCCAGTGAGCGCATTGATGTGAGGGGTGGATCTTCACTGGACATGGATCTTTTCCGAAGTGGATGTTATGTGATGGATGGATCATCCTTGGACGTGGATCTTGTCTGAGTGTTGTATTTCGGAGATGGACTTTCTCCGTGGGGCTGGATTGGCCTTTTTCCTCAGTACGGAGGGACTACGATCACCAATGATTATGTACATTCCGGGATGGACTTTTCCCTAGGCCTGAGAGACATATACGGTACTGAGTGAACTGCTGTGTGAGAGTTGTGAGAACTATGTGCATATCCACACTGGTTTCATACATATATTTTATGATGGCATGTAGAGTATACTAGCATACTTGACATAATTACTCATTCTGATAAACTGTTAGCATGTCTAAATTCTGTATATTGTTTATTGTAAAACTTTTGAGGCTTTGTCCGTCACTACCTCTCAGCCCATAGTTTGGGTTCGCTACTTCTGAGTTGGTGTACTCACGTTACCCCCTGCACCTTGTGTGCAGATCCAGGTACATCGGGACCTGGTAGTGGATATTGAGTAGCTGGCAGTGTTTTCCAGGGAGTTGTCGAGGTAGCAGCTGGCGATCGCGACCTCGTCTTCTCTTTCTTATTCTACCTGTTGTTCTTTATTTTGAGACAATGTTGTCTATTTCTTCATTCTTTATTTCTTATTCCGTTGTTTTTATTATCTCACAGATGGTGAGGACTCATGCTACCGATCGTGGTAATCAGACACCAGCAGGACCAGTTGGAGGTCGAGGTCGTGGCAGAGGGAGGGATGCAGCCCGCTCAGCAGCCGGGGCAATACTTGTGGACCTTCCCACTGCTCATGATCAGGTCCCCGGAGTTGAGGTTCCAGCGGGAGAGGCTCAGGCACCAGCAGTGCCCATTGTGATTTCGAGTCTTCAGGAGCCCTAGCCCAGATTTTGACAGTGTGCAGCAGCCTGGCACATGTTTTCGCCATGTCTACTACTGTTGCTACTTCTCAGGCCGGGGGAGGCACTCAAACTCCAGCTGCCCAGACACCTAGCAGGTTATTTCAGGGGTTTCAGAGACCTGGGGCAGCTCCAGTCCATCCGGTTGCCCCAACCCAAGATTTTGTGGTCCTAGCTTTAACAGATGCCGAGCAGCGCAGGTTAGAGAGGTTTAGTAGACTCCAGCCTCCGATGTTTAGTGGTATTGAGGGCGAGGACGCCCAGGGCTTTTTGGACAAGTTTCAAAGGATCCTTCGCACAACAGGGATACTGGAGGCTAGTGGGGTCCCGTTTACTACCTTCTAGTTCGCAAGAGCTGCACTCTCTTGGTGGGAGGCCTTTGAGAGGCGTAGACCTGCTGATGCAGCGCCCCTTACATGGCGTCAGTTCTCCATTCTATTCCTGGAGAAGTATATACCACAGTCCCGCAGGGAGGAGCTACGCAGGGAGTTTGAGCAGTTGCGCCAGGAGGACATGACAGTGACGCAGTATGAGATGAGGTTCTCTGAGTTGGACCGTCAAGTTATTTGTCTAGTTCCCATGGATAGGGAGAGAATCAGTAGGTTCGTTGATGGCCTCATTTATCAGCTTCGGATTTTTCTGAATAGGGAGAGGGTATATGGCGCTTCTTTCGAGGAGGTAGTTGACAGTTCCAGGGAAATTAAGTCGGTCCGCCGCCAGGAGAAGATCGAGAGGGAGGCCAAGAGGTCTTAAGGATCTGGGAATTTTGGTGGGGTTCCTTCAGGGGGGCAGCCTCAACCCGGCGGAGGCCGTCCATTCAGGCAGGCTCATCCAATTTGCTCAGGTTATGGTGGTGGATTAATTGGTCATGATCCTCATAGTTCACATCAGGTGCAACCATCTTTCAGTGCCCTGCCAGCTTAGAGTTCATCTTGGGCACCATCGGTTCAGAGTTCATTTATGCATGGTTCTTCTAGTGGTTATCCTGGTGCTATAGGTTCTCTTCAGTCCCAGTGCCATTCTCTGAGAGAGGTTTCTTTGAGTGTGGAGATATGGGCCATATTAAGAGGTTTTGCCTTCGTCTTGCGAGAGGTACTTATCACCAGAGGAGTCAACCCGCGGTTTCAGAATCAGTAGTTTCACCGCCCGCCCAGGAAGCTAGAGGTGGGGGTCAGGCAGGTAGGGTTCGCCTAAGAGGGGAAGGTCAATCCAGTGGTGATCAGGCCCGATTATATGCATTTTCAGCCAGACCGGATGAGATGGCTTCTAATCCCGTGATCCCAGCTATTGTTTCAGTCTGTCACGAGAAGCTTAAGTTTTTAATTGATTCTGGTGCTTCATATTCACATGTTCATCATAATTTAGCCCATTCTCTAGATACACCCCGTGAATCTTTTGTTACATCTGTTCATTTGCTCGCCCTTGTGGGTGATGTTATTGTTACGTACCGCGTGTGTCGGTTGTGTATGGTACCTGGAGACCCGGGTGGATACACCATTTTTGAGTATGGTCGGTTTCGACGTAGTTTGATCAGATAGATGATAATACTTTTGGGTATGAGTTAATGTAGATAGTTTCCACCGAATCGGATTGTTTGAATCCGTTAAGTTTGAACGTATGAGTTGTGTTCTTTCAGATTCGTGTGATTTGGGTTCGGGTGTATACGGTGTGTGGAGGCGTGATTATAACCTTGTGGATGAGTTCTGACGTGGAATTTGGGTTCTAAGGCGTAGGAATTAGGTTGGATAAAGTGGTATTCGAATGTGTTATATTTTTAGATTGATGCGGGGTAGGGTGACATGGGGTCGCCCCCGGGTGTGTCCATGGTAAGGTTATTCGGCGGTTGATGGCTTTTGGAACAACCCTTGGCACGTTCGAGGATGAACATTTGTTTAAGAAGGGGAGAATGTAACGACCCGGTCGGTCGTCTCGTAGAAATTGCATTTTTATTACTGTTATTGACTTGTCATAGGTTGGTTATACTATTATCGATGTGTTAGAGTTGGTAGGCTTGAAATCGGAATGGTTGTAGTGAGTTTAGCCGCTTAGTCTTTAAAAATAGCCTTGAAGTTGAAAAAGTCAATTGAGAGTTGACTTATTGATAAACGACCTTGGAATGCGGATTTTATGGCTCAGATAGCTTCGTGAGGTGATTTGGTAATTTTCAATTAGAATTCATTCCTTAAGCATAATTTGATTATAAAAAATCTAACTTGGTAGATTTGGAGCACTCAGAGGCCGGATTTAGAGGCAAAGGCACTGCGGAATAGTATTTTAGCCAGTTTTTAGGTAAGTAACGTTTCCAAACTTGGTTCTGAGGGTTTGAAACCCCGAGCTAAATGATTTATGACTATTGTTGAGGTGATGCACATGCCAAGTGACGGACGTGCGGGCGTGCACCGAGTATTTGTGGCATGGCTTATCCCATGGCACCACTTGGTGATTATTCCCTGATGATATTTGTACTTCTGTTAATGTGGTAATTGTGAACCTCTTAGAAATCATGTTAAGTATAAAAGCTAGGCTTCACGCCGAAAATGCTGAGACCCGAGTCGTCGTATATTACTGTCGCATTTTGTGATTATTTGATTTCATATACTCAGTCTCGTTATAGCATATCACTTTATATCTCAGTCTCAGTATCGTTAATTATATGCATACTTATCATTGTTTTGGGCTGATGGATGCATCTGTGATCCATGTGAGTGAGACTGAAGAGCAATGACTGAGTGAGGTCGAGAGCCTGTTATTGAGACAGTTATGAGATTTGACTGCACACTGCAGCGATATTAAATCATGCCTTCATTGGCTTGATATGGTGCTTGGGCCACTAGGGCCCCTCCGGAGTCTTTACACCCCAGTAAGTGCATTGATGTGAGGGATGGATCTTCCCTGGACATGGATCTTGTCCGAAGTGGATGTTATGTACGGGATGGATCATCCCTGGACATGGATCTTGTCCGAGTGTTGTATTCTGGAGATGGACTTTCTCCGTGGGGCTGGATTGGCCTTTTTCCTTAGTACGGAGTGACTACGATCACCAATGATTATGTATATTCCGGGATGGACTTTTCCCTGCTCCTGAGAGCCATATACGGTACTGAGTGGACTGTTGTGTGAGGGTTGTGAACACTATGTGCATATCCACACTAGTTTCATACATATATTTTATGATGGCATGTAGAGTATACTGGCATACTTGACATATTTACTCATCCTGATAAACTGTTAGCATGTCTAAATTCTTTATATTGTTTATTGTAAAACTTTTGAGGTTTTGTTCGTCACTACTTCTCAGCCTATAGTTTGGGTTCGTTACTTCTGAGTTGGTGTACTCACGTTATCCCCTGCACCTTGTGTGCAGATCCAGGTACCCGGGACCGGGTAGTGTTTATTGAGCAGTTGTCAGAGTTTTCCTTGGAGTTGTCGAGGTAGCAGCTGGCGATCGTGACCTCGTCTTCTCTTTCTTATTCTACTTGTTGTTCTTTATTTTGAGACAATGTTGTCCATTTCTCTTTTTATTTTGCTTCGTATTATAGTAGCTCATGACTGAGTGACACTGGATCTGGGGTTGGAGGTTTTAAATTTAGTTTTTCAAATATTATTTTTAAACTTCAGATTCTTAGTATTATCAATAAATTCGTTAAAATCGTATTTTTACTGGAAATTGAATTTAGCTTAGTTAAAATGGGCGGATTGCCTGGTTCCACGACAGGCGTCGTCACGACTCCGAAATTGGGTCGTGGCTGATCTCTAATGTCGGCTTGCCTAGCAAGTGAAACGTTAGGTGCCATCAAGATCCCGATGGTGGGAATTCCGGGTTGTCATTGTGCTAAAATACTTTTTCTTTGTGTGTGAAGACTGAAGAGCGGATCTTGCCAATCCCCTTTACAGATAATTATCAGTCTTTCAAACTCCTTTGGACAAACTTCCGCAATACCACCTAAACCACCAGACAATTCGCCACCATCTGAGGAACTCAAAAGCCCCTTAAACTCTTGCTCACAACTTTCCTACTCCCCAATTAAAACACCTATTGTCACATGTAAAGAGATGCTTTCAGTCAATTCCGATGAGTCCTACATGTCTATGCATCAGGAAGAGTCATTGTTGCTCCCAAACGCACACGCAAGTATACGTGGTCGTATAAATAATATAGGATTTTGAATCCATATATCGTACCCACAGGGACTTGTGATTAACTATCAACAAAATTAAATCAAACAATTAATATGTTCGAGCAAATCCTAACATATGAATATTTAACTAAAATTAATCTAGAGTAACAAATTAAGAGATTAAAGAAAACAACGACAAGCTTAAAGACGAATTCAATGTGAGTGAATATTCTAGAGTTATGGGTTAGCTAACAATCCCGTTGAGTTTTTCACTTAAATCATCTAATTAATTTATCTGGTTTATTGGTTGACAGGGTTAATATTGCTCGTAGCCTTCTCCCAAAGTATTACTCGCCTATTAAAGCTAATCTAACGCCTATATTCCTATGGAATTAGAATTAACAAGACCGCATTAATAATTCATGTATAGTAACCAAGCAAGGCAATTAGGTATATTCCTCTCCTAACCGCAAATCCACCCCCCACCAAGAGTTAAGATCTTTCTCTCCTCAATCTTATATGCAATCTACAATTCCCTTTCCCGAGTTCAATCCTAGATTCGTAGATAGTATTCAATTGGTGATCAAGCAATCAAATAATTAAGCGCAAGATTGAATAAATAAACCAATATGATAAAATAATAAGAACAATTCAAGCTTCAAACTATAACGTTCATTAGCACCTCAAAACTCTAGAACAAAGAAACTATGAAATTAAAAGAAGAGAAGATGAAGAAAAACTAGGTAGAAGCCTCCTCCAAGCGTAGTATGTGTTCCCTCACGTGAATTCTCTTTTAAAGTATGTTAGATCCCTTCCAAATTATATTTTAAATCCTTTTTATACGAGTTGGGACCGTATAGGACCAAAATAATCTTGCCCCGAATAAAATAGGAAAAATCCCGCACGTGAAGTCCTCGCGCTGGACCTGGCGCACAAACCAGCGAGCCTGCCGCCTAACTTTTGCGTTCCTCACGTTGCAAGCCTTTCATAATTCAAATTCCACTTAGTCTCTTCAAATCACGTTATTAGTTGCTTCTTCATGCTACTTGGAATATTTCCACCCAATTCAATCCTTTACTTAAAAATAGTCACTGCCAAAGTCACGTCATGCATAGAACTTTAACCAAAGTTTTCTCCCATTTTGATCCAGAATTTTCCTAATTCACCAAAATTCACGTAATTAGTATGTTTTTCATAATTGAAGAATATTGGATATATTCAATATGAAATACAATAAAAAGTGGTAAAAATATGAGTAAATTAATATTAAAATATGCACAAGTAAGCCCAACATTACCTCTCACACTTAAATATTTTGCTCGTCCGCGAGTAAGCATTAAACCAATCTCAATAAATCGAGCTTAGAAACATCACCACTTTGGTTGATACTAACCATTATGCCCTATAGCAACTCAATTCATCCGACATACACTTCCTAATCATCGTGCAAGATATACAAGTCACAAACAAACAACAAACTTCTAACCTCCTAACCTCAGAGAGGGACTCTAACTCACCAAATTTATGCTCGCTCATCTATTCTGTCAAATAAAGCTAATAACATCACCTATCTATCATGAAACAAGTGCCCCCACAAGAATAAATATTTCATACACTCAAATCAAAGAATGAATATAATTTAAGGACTTAGCATCAAAGAACAACTCTCGCACTCACAAACGAATTCACATGTATGCACAAAGAACCATAGGATTTCCCATTATGTACAACTTTACTAATTAAGTATGCTCGAATGGAATCAAATAGGACTTTAGTGGGTTGTAATGTTGGCTAGGGTACGGGTAGGAAAACTATATAATAGTGACTTACACTTCCCTAAGCGCTTTGCACTTTTAGACTTCAACACCCATTATTTTCTACTCATCACTTTTTTTTTCAGTCATCTATTGTTTCACAAGTATTTTCCTCACATCACGAACGTTTTATTTTTTTAAGCAATTTTTTTCATTCTCTTTTGGTCATGTCACATTCTTTTCAAGAGGGCCTTTTCATCACTTTTCAGCTATCGTTGGTCACCATTTTTCACTTAATCATCCCTTTCTTCAAATTTATCAATTAATATCACAGTTTAAACAACAGTGCTCAAGGAAGTAGGGTGCAAAAGCTAGGGATTCAACAAACGGATCAAGGCAAAAATACGGCTTCCAAACAAAAGGTTACATGCTCAAAGCGCTAACTAGTGGTACAATATCTGAAAAAGCTAAAATTCACAGGACATATCAAAGAAAACATATTATCATCTTCTAACTAGAGTAACACTTGTAGTTTGCTTCAATAACAGGCAGGCAAGTTCTAGACTAAGTTGCAAAACATGGAATATATGTAAGAAATCTTCACCACACATGGCACAAGTATCAATCAAGATGGATCAATTCTACTCTAAGAGAGACAGGATCATAGCAAACAACAAAATAAGAATAAAGTATAGACAGAGTCACAACCCTGAGCTTAGGTGTCAGAAAGTCTGTTATTTTATTCATTACTCAAGCACTCAGAGAAAAGTACTACTCAAGCTCAGGCATAAATATGTTAGTATCAGATAAGGCACAAAGGGTTATTTTTTCTTCTCCCTCTTTTTCTTCTCCTAAAATAAAGAAAAATAATCTAATCCTAGAAAATAAAAAATTTACCTTGTCAACTTACATCTCTTGGAAAAGAACCGATGCAAAAAGAAAAATCAATGGGGATTATTATCTAACTAAACAATAAAATATTTTTGATTTTCTTTTTCATTGGACTTTAATCCCTCAAGAAAGGTGTCCACAAAATCCATCATCAGGAAAAGTCCCAATTTTCTGATTTTTTTCTTTTTTCTTTTTTTTTTCTTTTTTAAATTTTAACAAAAACTACTACACTAAGAACGAGTACTACAATTAAGCTAAGATAGCACAGAAAATCACCCAGAAAATCTCCTCACCCCACACTTAAAATTATGCAATGTCCTCAATGCACACTGAAAATAACAAGAGGGTAAAAGAGACTCTCTGGTAGGTCAAAGGCCGAAGCATTAGCAGCTCACGGGATACTCAGACTTCTCGCATGTATGATTCTTTGTGCGGGTACCTCACACTCAGTTTCAAACACCTGCTCGCTTTTGCACATGCCTATTGGCTTTGACTCCATCCCCCTACTCCTATAAAACACAAAAACAACAATACAAAAAAAATAACACAATAAAAAAAATAAACAAAAAGAAAAAGAAAAAAATAGAATTGGGTTGCCTCACAATAAGCGTCTTATTTAGTCGTGGAACGACGCCATCTCTTCACCATTTTTCCTTCCACTTTGAGGATATGAATTGCGCCTCCAACTTTGCATCAATTTTTCTGTCACTTTCCTGGGGCGGTGGTGTAAAAATAAAGGAATCAAGCAATAGATATCGCATCTTGTACTTCTTGGATTTTAAGTGAGGGATGTCGTTTTGTCTCCTTGATATGGCAAATTCCAGAATATAAGGGTCTTGTCCTTCATCTATACATCTCTCCAAAGGCTCAATCTCTCCATCCAAAAATAATGTAGAAAAATAATTAGAATGAGGATCAACATTCCTCAACTCTAAAACTGTATTATTTTTGACATCCTCAATAATATATACTTCCTCCACCTCAGCATCATCCATAGGAACATGGTCTAATGATTGGTATTCTCGTTTTAGCTCCTCAATTTAGCCTAGAAGATCTTGTTCAACTTCACACAACTCACCACTAAATTGTTGGGCGTTACACGCATCATCCTTTGCACTCAATTGAGTCTCCAAGTCGCGAATGGAACTGCCAAATTGATCGATCTCTTGTCCAAGTTCAGCTCTTCCTTCTATAAAGTGATGAATCCCATTTGTAATTTTCTCACATAAACCTCCATATTTCTCTAATAATTTCATGTGCATATCAAGAATGTGAACATCATGTTCCACATCATCCAATTCGTTACTCCTGTTAAACTCACAAAAATTATTAGAATCAACATAAGAAGAGATTGGAGTAGGATAACAACACTTAGAACAATTATTTCAATTTCCATCACAAATAGTACAGGATTGAGATGGTGCACACAATTCGGTAATGGAAATATTTTTACAATATTTCCACAAGTGGGGTCGTTTAGAATATGGACAAGGATCACAAAAACAAGAATACTTACTATCCCACCACTTTTCGTTCAAAGATGACATAAAAAATTTATAATACTAACTACACTAAACTAAAATTAAAAGCTTAAATAGATTTTTAAAAAAAGTAAAAATTTAATCTAGTAAAATAGCTAATTTCTAAGTCCCCAACAACGACGCCAAAAACTTGTTGCTCCCAAACGCACACACAAGTATAATTGGTCGTACAAATAATATAGAATTGTAAGTCCAGATATCGTACTCATAGGGATTTGTGATTAAATACCAACTAAATTAAACCAAACAATTAATCTATTCAAGAGAATCCTAACGTATGAATATTTAACTAAAATTAATCTAGAGTAACAAATTAAGAGATTAAAGCAAACAACGACAAGCTTAAAGACGAATTCAATGTGAGTGAATATTCTAGAGCTATAGGTTAGATAAAAATCCCATTGAGTTTTTCACTTAAATCGTCTAATTAATTTATCTTATTTATTGGTTGACATGGTTAATATTGTTCGTAGCCTTCTCCCAAAGTACTTCTCGTCTATTCAAGCTAATCCAACCCCTATATTCCTATGGAATTAGAAATAACAAGAATGCATTAATAATACCTATATAGTAACCAAGCAAGGCGATTAGGTATATTCCTATCCTAACCGCAAATGCGCCTCCTACCCAGAGTTAAGATCTTGCTCTACTAAATCTTATATGCAATCTACAATTCCCTCTCTCGAGTTCAATCCTAGATTCATAGATAGTATTCAATTGGTGATCAAACAATCAAATAATTAAGCGCAAGATTGAATAAATAAACTAATATGATAAGATAATAAGAACAACTCAAGCTTCAAACTACAATGTTCATGTAGCACCCCAAAACTCTAGAACAAAGAAGCTATGAAATTAAAAGAAGAAAAGATGAATAATAATTAGATAGAAGCCTCCTCAAGCGTGGTGTGTTTTCTCCACGTAAATTCTCCTTCAAAGTATGTTAGATCCCTTCCAAATTAGGTTTTGGACCTCTTTTATACGAATTGGGACCGTATAGGACCGAAATAATCTTGTTCCGGATAATAGGGAAAATCCCGCACGCGAAGTCCTAGCACGCGCTGGACCTGGCGCACAAACCAGTGAGCTTGCCGCCTAACCTTTGCATTCCTCACGTTGCAAGCTGTTCATAATTCAAATGCCACTTAATCTCTTCAAATCACGTTATTAGTTGCTTCTTAATGCTACTTGGAATCTTTCGTCCCAATTCAATCCTTTACTTAAAAATAATCACTACCAAAGTCGTCACGTCATGCATAGAACTTTAACCAAAGTTTTCTCTCATTTTGATCCAGAATTTTCCTAACTCACCAAAATTCACGTAATTAGTATGTTTTTCATAATTGAAAAATATTGGACATATTCAAAATGAAATACAACTAAAATGTGGTAAAACTACGAGTAAATTAATATTAAAATATACACAAGTAAGCCCAACGTCAGTCACGTACTCAATTGATGGCACAAGATACACCAATGAATGAAACAGTATAGGCTAATACTTATACGCATGGCCCGGATATGATTGACGAAAAAATTGAGATCAGCCTATCCAAAAAAGACTTTAGGTTGTCTACCAATCATGGAAATACTCTGTTATCATTAAATGCATGGGTAAGCATATACTACACCATTATCTCAAGAAGAAAATCTAAGAGCTATGGAGACCTACAGAAAACTTTATCCTCATGGATCTAGGAGAAGACTAGTTCATAGTAAAATTCAGTAAAAAGGGAATATGACTAGGGCTATACACAACGGACCTTGGTTCAGTAGTGGTTTCTTCCTTTCAGTGCAAAATAGGAACCACAATTCGTGGTAACTGAGGCGAAACAACTCTTTTCATTTGTATGAGTACGCTTACCCCGACTCCCAACTGATTTTTATGATACCATTGTCCTACAGAAAATTGGTAACAAAATAGGAAAATTATTAAAAATTGATGCATGTACTTCATCCACTATAAGAGGAAGATATCCAAGGTTGTTGTGTAGAAATGCTAATAGAAATACCAGTTAAACCCTTCATTAATGTTGGCTCCTATAACAACAAATTCTTTACGAAGAGAAAAAAAAATTCTGTAAATATTTTGGAAGACTGGGTCATAATATACAAAAATGTTCTTGCTCAAGTCCACAACCTCCTAAGATAATTCAGCAAGGGTCTAGTCCATATTCCAATGCTCATGGTTCAGAAGAAGGTGAATGGAAGGCAATATCATTTGCAAGGAAGAAGACAGGCAATGCACGCTCAAAGATCACAACCAACACTAACACACCGGCAACAGGCATTAATGCCAAGATTTTCGATGCAGATACATGTAAGCATCTCAATACACAGAAACTTAGATACATTGAAAAGGATCATGTAACGACCCGGTCCGTCGTTACGCAGAACCTGCATTATAATTGTTGTTATTGACTTTTCATAGGTTGGTAGTTCTGTTATTGATGTGTTAGAGTTGATGGGCTTGAAATCGAATGGTTGTAGTGAGAGTCCAGTCATTTAGCCTTTAAAAATAGCCTTAAAGTGGGAAAAATCAACTGAGAGTTGACTTATTGGTCAACGACCTCGGCATCATTTTGTAGCCTTGTTTTGGATAGTTTCGGCATCGTTGATGGATTTTAGAAATTTCAAAGTTCTTAGGCTTGAATCCGATGTAATTTTGGTGTTTTGATTTTAGTTTGGTGCTTTGAGAGTGCAACTAAGCTTGAATGATGTTATGTGACGTGTTAGTATGTTTTTTTGGGGTCCCAAGGGGCTCGGGATTGAATTCGGGTACTTAACGGAGGTTTGGGCTTGGAAATTGCAGCAATACAGCTGCTGGTGCTAGTGTAACCGCACCTGCGGAAGTTTGACAGCATGTGCGGGTTCGCAGGAGCGGGCAGTGGGTCGCAGGTGCGGAAGGATCGCAGGTGCGGTTAGGGAACCGCAGGTGCGGTCTCGCAGGTGTGAGTAAGTGGGTCGCAGGTGCGGAAACCCTGCTCAAAAATATAAATTAGACCTTCCGCGACCCTAGCATAGTTTTACACCATTGTTGTACGGAAGAGAGCTTTTGAGGCGATTTTTGAAGGGGAAAATCAGTGTTCTTCATAGAGGTAAGTATCTTGATCACTAAAACTAAATTATGGGTGATTATAGATCATAATCTCCGTATTAATTCATGCAAATCAGTAGAAAAAGGTGGGTTTAGGGCTTGAGATTATGAGAACTTTAGGGATTGATTTCAGGGGTCAAACGAACTCTGATTTTAGTGTTCTTTATATGTACGGACTCGTGAGATGATAAAGAACAGTTTTGTATAAAAATTTATGAGTTTCGGGACGCGGTCCTAGGGGTCGGGTTTTGACAAAATTCGGATTTTTGAGCTAAATTTTATATTTTTTGGTTGGAATTTATTCCTTAAGCATAAATTGATCATAAAAATATGAACTTGGTAGATTTTGAGCCTTCGGAAGTTGATACGAGAGGCAAGCGTGTTCCGGAATAGTTTCTGGGCTTGTTTTTTGAGGTAAGTAATGTATTTAAATCCTGTTCTGAGGGTATAAAACCCCGGACTATGCACCCTTTCACGGGTTTTGAAATGCAAAGGTTGAAACTTTGGAAATATCTTCCTATTTAGGCGACTATTGAGTTTCTAAACCGGCTTTTAAGCCTATGCTTAATTAGTATTATTTTATTATGATATGATTTGGGCTGTAAGCCGTGTTTGTGGCAGAGTGCCGATCTGTTTTCCCCTTGGGGGTTGTATTTACGATATATTTCTCACTGATATGTTATGATTCTTTGACTCAGTATTTTCCTGATAAATTATTTTGACACTCAGAGTATTTTGATACTATTTATTGAAAAAGGAAACATTATTTTGGGTCGAGAACCCGGTATGCTTTGGCCTAAGGGCAAATCGAGAGTGTCTGACTGAGTGAGGCATTCAGGCCTATATTGTGAGGATATGAGGGAGGCTTTCAGGCTTATATTTTGAGGATATGAGGGAGTATTTCAGGCCAATATTGTGAGAGGCTTCCAAGCCTATGTTGTTATAGTGCTTGGGTTGTAGGAGCCTCTCCGGAGTCTATACACACCCCCAGTGAGCGCAGGTACCTATTAAGTGATGCTTATTGCCACCGGGGCTGTTACTGTGTGATGATTATTGCCCGCGGGGCTATTACTGAGTGATTGTGAGAATTCCTGAGGGGCAATTGTTACGAGAAATGATTTTAGCCCGAGGGGTAGATTTATGATGATTTTTACTAAGTTTTCGAACTATGATTTACTTCGTTTGGAAACTGGTTTTTACTGAGAGTTTTACTAAGATATAATGATATTACACTTGTTTCAAAGGATTTAAGGAAACGGATTTCGAACTTATGTATTTGAAAAATACTACCTGGTGACTTGGTGTTTTACTGGCTTTTGTGAAATTGTGTATCTTTACTGTGTGTTTTAAAATTCTCAGACTGTGATTTATTTTCATTACTACTGAGTTGGCGTACTCATAAAGACTCCCTATGCCTCTGTGCACAGATTCAGGTGACGATCTGAAGCAGTAGTTGTCCTTGCTCGTAGCATCAGTTCACGGGATTTTGACGTAGCTGCCCAGCGTCCACAACTTCTCCATTTCCCTTCCTTATTTAGTTTTAGCAACTGATTCGGAGATGTATATTATAGTATTAGCAGAGTTAGATTTATTTTATTCTTAGATGCTCATGACTATTGTCTCCAGTCTTGGGAGGTTTTGTTTAGAATTGTTAGACTATTATTGGGATGCTAAGACTTAATTATATTATTCTATGCTATGCTTGCTGCTTATTATTAAATTATGAACTTTTATAATTGAACAAATGCGTATTAATAAGATGGTTGGCTAGCCTAGTTCCACGATAGGCGCCATCACGGCCTGTTAGGATTTGGGGTCGTGACAAGTTGGTATCAGAGCTCTAGGTTACATAGGACTCAACGGTCATGAGCAGGTTCAGTAGAGTCTTGCGGATCGGTACGAAGACGTCTGTACTTATCTTCGAGAGGCTGCAGAACTCTTAGGAAACATCTATATCTTTTTGAACTCTTTCGTGTCAATATATTGATTCCTGAAATCTAAACTTATGTTGTTTCATTCTCTCACAGATGGTGAGGACACGCAATACCGATCAGGGTGACCAGGCACCAGCCAGACCCACAAAGGTCGGGGCCGTGGTAGAGTTAGGGGACCTGCCCGTGTAGCAGCCGGGACAGTGCCACAGGATCCCTTTATCGTTCAGGATCAGGTTCCCGCCGACATTACTCCAGCGGGACAGGCTCAGGCACCTGATGTGCCTATTGTTATTCCGGGTCTTCAGGAGACCCTGGCTCAGATATTGACGGTGTGTTCCAGTTTAGCTCAGGCAGTGGCTATGACCACTACTGCCAATGCAGCTCAGGCCAAGGGAGGCAATCAGACCCCAACTCCCGGGGCACCTGAGCCAGTTGAACGAGGTATTCAGGCATCGGGAGCAGCCCTAGATCAGCCAGGTTCTCCGGTTCAGGGTTATGTGGTCCCTGCTATGCCTGAGGATGAGCAGCGCAGGTTGGAGAGGTTCAGCAGACTTCAGCCTCCGACCTTCAGCGGTACAGAGGGCGAGGATGCCCAAGGTTTTCTTGATCAATGTCAGAAGATGCTTCGTACTGCGTGTATTCTGGAGACCAGTGGGGTTTCATTTGCTACTTATCAGTTTGTTGGTGCTACTTTTACTTGGTGGGAATCATTCGAGAGGCATAGGTCGATTGGTTCAGCACCGCTCACCTGGCAACAGTTCTGCACGATCTTTTTGGAGAAATATGTTCCTCAATCCCACATAGAGGAGCAACGCAAGTAGTTTGAGCAGCTGAGCCAAGGAGAGTTGTCAGTTACTCAGTACGAGATGAGGTTTTCTGAGTTGGCCAGACATGCTTTGGATTTAGTCCCCACTGACAGGGAGTGTATCAGGAGATTTGTAGATGGTCTCACGTATCAGCTTCGGATTTTGATGACCAGAGAAAGGGTGTCTGGAGCCACGTTTGAGTAGGATGTTGATATAGCTCGGGACAGTGAGTCGGTTCGTAGGTAGGAGCGTGAGGAGAGGGAGGCTAAGAGGCCTCGAGGATCAGGTAATTTCAATGGTGCCCTTCCCAGAGGGCAATTGCAGCCTAACAGAGGTCGTCCATTTTGACCTCCACAGCCTAACAGAGGTCGTCCCAGCAAAGGGTAAAGCCCTCGGCTTCAGCCCCAATCACTTCACCACCTACCCAGGCAGATAGGGGTGGTGGTCAGGCAGCTAGAGGCCGCACTAGAGGAGGAGGTCGAGCAGGTGGAGGCCAGCCACGTATTTATTCACTTCCGACTAGGCCTGATGCTATATCCTCATATGCGGTGATTACATGTACTATTTCGGTTTGTCACACTGATGCTTTGGCTTTATTTGACCCTGGTTCCACGTACTCTTATGTATCATCCTATTTTTCTCATTTCCTGAATATGCCCCGTGAGTCTTTAGTTAAATCTATTCATGTTTCGACTCCGGTGGGTGATACTATTGTTGTGGACCGTGTATCGGCCGTGTCTTATATCTATTGGGGTCTGGACACCCGAGTGGACTTGATGTTACTCAGTATGGTTGATTTTGATGTAATTCTGGGCATGGATTGGTTATCCCCGTGTCATTCTACTCTTGATTATCACGCTAAGACCGTGACCCTGGCTATGCTCGGAGTTCCGAGAGTTGAGTGGAAAGGGTCTATAGAGCACGTGCCTATCAGAGTGATTTCTTATTTAAAGGCTCAGCGTATGGTTGAGAAAGGGTGTGAGTCCTATCTTGCTTTTGTGAGGGATGTTAGTAGTGAGACTCCATCTGTTGATTCTGTTCCTGTAGTCCGTGATTTTTCGGACGTATTTCCTGTAAACCTGCCTGGCATGCCACCTGACAGGGATATTGATTTCGGTATTGACTTGGTGCCCGATACTCAGCGTATTTCTATTTCACCTTATCGTATGGCACCAGCAGATTTGAAAGAATTGAAGGAGCAGCTTCAGGAACTCTTAGATAAGGGGTTCATCCGACCTAGTGTGCCACCTTAGGGTGTGCCGGTGTTGTTTGTGAAAAAGAAGGATGGCTCCATGCGTATGTGCATTGATTATAGACGGCTGAATAAGGTTACAGTGAAGAACTGGTATCCTTTACCTCATATTGATGACTTATTTGATCAGCTTCAGGGAGCTAAGGTGTTCTCCAAGATTGACTTAAGGTCTGGGTATCATCAGTTGAAGATTCAGGATTCTGACATTTCGAAGACTGCTTTCAGGACCAGATATGGTCATTATGAGTTTCTGGTTATGTCATTTGGGCTGACTAATGCCCCATCGTTGTTCGTGTAATTGATGAACAGCGTGTTTCAGCCTTACCTTGATTCGTTTGTCATTGTGTTCATTGATGACATCCTGGTTTATTCTCATAGCTAGGAAGAGCATGCTCAACACTTGAGGGTTGTGTTACAGAGATTGAGGGAGGAGAAGCTTTATGCAAAGTTCTCAAAGTGTGAGTTTTGGCTTGGTTCAGTGGCTTTCTTGGGGCACGTGGTGTCTAGTGAGGGTATTCAGGTTGATCCGAAGAAGACTGAGGCGGTGCAGAGTTGGCCCAGACCGTCCTCAGCTACAGAGATTTGGAGTTTCCTTAGTTTAGCCGGATATACCATCGTTTTGTGGAGGGATTATCTTCTATTGCTTCACCATTGACCAGATTGACCCAGAAGGGTGCTCCATTCAGATGGTCTGACGAGTGTGAGGAGAGCTTTCAGAAGCTCAAGTCAGCATTGACCACAGCTCCGGTTTTAGTGTTGCTTACTGGTTCGGGTTCTTACACAGTCTATTGTGATGCTTCTAGAGTTGGTTTGGGAGTGGTGTTGATGCAGGACGGTAGGGTGATTGCCTACGCGTCGAGACAGTTGAAGGTGCATGAGAAGAATTACCTAGTGCACGATCTTGAGTTGGCTTCCATTGTTCATGCCTTAAAGATTTGGCGGCATTTCTTGTATGGGGTACAATGTGAGATTTTCGCTGATCATCATAGCTTGCAGTATCTGGTAAGACAGAAGGACTTGAATTTGCGTCAGAGGAGATGGTTAGAGCTTCTCAAGGATTATGATCCTATTTTGTATCACCCGGGGAAGGCCAATGTGGTGGCCGATGTCTTGAGTCGTAGAGCCGAGAGTTTGGGGAGTCTAACTTACCTTTCAGCAGCAGAGCGACCGTTAGCACTTGATGTTCAAGCTTTAGCGGGTCAGTTGGTGAGATTGGATTTGTCAGACCCTCGATGGATGGTAGCTAGCATGGCTTCCCGGTATTCTTTATTTTATCATATTAAGGCACGACAGTATTATGACCTCCACTTGTTAGTTCTTAAGAATAGAGTTTGTCGGGGTGATGCTCGGGATGTGACTATTGGTGATGAAGGAGTTATGATGATGCAGGGTCGTATTTGCGTGCCCAATGTGGATGGTATTCGAGAGTTCATATTAGCAGAGGCTCACAGTTCGCGGTATTCTAGTCATCCGGGTGCCGCGAAGATGTACCAAGATCTGAGACAGCAGTATTGGTGGAGGCGGATGAAGAGAGATTTTGTTGAGTATGTAGCACGGTGTCTCAACTTCCAGCAGGTCAAGTATGAGCACCAGGACCAGGTGGATTACTTCAGAGGTTAGTTATTCCAGAGTGGAAGTGGGAGCGGATTACTATGGACCTTGTAGTTGGGTTTCCACGGACTTCGAAGGGTTTTGATGCGATTTTGGTCATTGTGGATAGATTGAACAAGTCCGCGCATTTCATTCCTGTCAGTACTACTTATACTTCAGAGCGGTTAGCTGGTATTTACATTAAGGAGATTGTCCGGTTGCATCGAGTTTCGGTTTCTATTATTTTTGACAGAGGTACTCAGTTCACATCTCAGTTTTGGAGGGCCGTGCAGAGAGGCATGGGTACTGATGTAGAGTTGAGCACTGCATTTCACCCGCAGGACGACGTGCAGCCGGAGCGGACTATTCAGATTTTGGACGACATGCTACGGGCTTTTGTGATTGATTTTGGTGGTTCGTGGGATCAGTTTCTGCCACTAGCGGAGTTTGCATATAATAACATCTACCAGTCCAATATTCAGATGGCCCCGTATGAGGCTTTATATGGTAGGAGGTGTAGATGTCCGGTTGGTTGGTTCGAGCCTGGTGAGGTTAAGTTATTGGGCATAGATTTGATTCAGGATGCGTTGGAGAAGGTGAAGTTGATTCAGGAATGACTTCGCGCGGCGCAGTCTAGGCAGAAGAGTTATGCGGACTGGAAGGTTTGGGATGTGTCTTTTATGGAAGGTGATAAGGTACTACTAAAGGTATCACCCATGAAGGGTGTTATGAGGTTCGAAAGAGAGTAAAGCTAAGTCCACGATTTATTGGTCCGTTTGAGGTGCTTCAGAAGGTTGGAGAGGTGGCTTATAGGCTTGCCTTGCCACCCAGTCTATCGAGTGTTCATCCGGTATTTCATGTGTCGATGCTTAGAAAATATGTTGGTGACCCGTCTCATGTGTTAGACTTCAGCACAGTTCAGCTCGAGGGTAATATGTCATATGAGGTTGAGCCAGTAGCTATTTTAGCTCGCGAGGTCAGAAGGTTGAGGTCTAAGTATATAACATCAGTGAAGGTGCATTGGAGAGGTCTGCCAGTGGTGGAGGCTACTTGGGAGACCGAGCGGGAGATGCAGAACAAATATCCCCACTTGTTTGAGACTCCAGGTATTTTTCTAGACCCATTCGAGGACGAACATTTTTTTAAGAGGGGGAGAATATAATGACCCGGTCCGTCGTTACGTAGAACCTGCATTATAATTTTTGTTATTGACTTGTCATAGGTTGGTTATTCTGTTATTGATGTGTTAGATTTTATGGGTTTTAAATCGAATGGTTGTAGTGAGATTTCAGTCATTTAGCATTTAAAAATAGCCTTAAAATGAAAAAAGTCAACTGAGAGCTGACTTATAGGTAATCGACCTCGGAATGCAGATTTTATGACTCGGATATCTTAGTTAGGTGATTTGGGACTTAGGAGTGTATTTATAATAATTTTGTGATGTCCGATGTAGAATTAGGCTTGAATTGGCGAAAGTTAGTTTTGATGATTTTCGGTCGGCAGTGGAAAATATGTTATTGGGGTGGGAATGGAATTACGATAGTTGTAACAGGTTCGTAATGTCATTTTGGATATGTCTGCAAAATTTCAGGTCAATCGGAGTTGTTTTGGATAGTTTCGGCATCGTTGGTGGATTTTAGAAATTTCAAAGTTCTTAGGCTTGAATCCGATGTAATTTTGGTGTTTTGATGTTAGTTTTGGTGTTTTGAGAGTGCAATTAAGCTTGAATGATGTTATGTGACGTGTTAGTATGTTTGGTTGGGGTCCCGAGGGGCTCGGGATTGAATTCGGGTACTTAACGGAGGTTTGGGCTTGGAAATTGCAGCAATACAGCTGCTGGTGCTGGTGTAACCGTAGGTGCGGATCCACAGGAGCGGGCAGTGGGTCGCAGGTGCGGAAGGGTCACAGGTGCGGTTAGGGGACCGAAGGTGCGAGTAAGTGGGTCGCAGGTGCGGAAACCTTGGGAAAAAATATAAATTAGACCTTCTGCGACCCTAGCATATTTTTACACCATTGTTGTACGGAAGAGAGCTTTTGAGGCAATGTTTGAAGGGGAAAATCAGTGTTCTTCATAGAGGTAAGTATTTTGATCATTAAAACTCAATTATGGGTGATTATAGAACATAATCTCAGTATTAATTCATGAAAATCAGTAAAAAAAAAAGTGGGTTTAGGGCTTGAGATTATGAGACCTTTAGGGATTGATTTGAGGGTCAAACGAACTCCGATTTTAGTGTTCTTTATATGTACGGACTCGTGAGATGATGAAGAAAAGTTTTATATAAAAATTTCTGAGTTTTGGGAAGCGGTCCTGGGGGGTCGGGTTTTGACCAAATTCGGGTTTTTGAGCTAAATTTGATATTTTTCGATTGGAATTTACTCCTTAATCATAAATTGATGATAAAAATCTGAACTTGGTAGATTTGGAGCCTTCGGAAGTTGATACGAGAGGCAAGCATGTTGCGGAATAGTTTTCGGGCTAGTTTTGAGGTAAGTAATGTCTTTAAATCATGTCCTAAGGGTATGAAACCCCGGACTATGCACCCTTTCACGGGTTTTGAAATGCAAAGGTTGAAACTTTGGAAATATCTTCCTATTTAGGCGACTATTGAGTTTCTAAACTGACTTTTAAGCCTATGCTTAATTAGTATTATATTATTATGATATGATTTGGGCTGTAAGCCGTGTTTGAGGCCTAGTGCCGACCTGTTTTCCCCTTGGGGGCTGTGTTTACTATATTTTCCTCACTGATATGTTATGATTATTACACTCAGTCTTTTCCTGATAAATTGTTTTGACACTCAGAGTATTTTGATACTATTTATTGAAAAATAAAACATTGTTTTGGGTCGAGAACCCGGTATGTTTATGGCCTAAGGGAAAATCGAGAGTGTCTGACTGAATGAGGCTTTCAGGCCTATATTGAGAGGATATGAGGGAGGCTTTCAAGCCTATGTTGTGAGGATATGAGGGAGGTTTTCAGGCCTATATTGTGACAGGCTTTCAGGCCTATGTTGTTATAGCGCTTGGGCTGTAGGAGCCCCTCCGGAGTCTTTACACACCCCCAGTGAGCATAGGTACCAATTGAGTGATGGTTATTGCCCGCGGGGCTGTTACTGAGTGATGATTATTGCCCGCGCGGTTGTTACTGAGTGATTGTGAGACCGCCTGAGGGGAAATTGTTACGAGAAATAATTTTAGCCCGAGGGGCAGATTTATGATGATTTTACTAAGTTTTCGAACTATGATTTACTTCGTTCGGAAACTGATTTTTACTGAGAGTTTTACTGAGATATACTGATATTACACTTGTTTCAAAGGATTTCTGGAAACGGATTTCGGACTTATGTATTTGACAAATACTACCTGGTGACTTGGTGTTTTACTGGCTTTTGTGAAATTGTGTATCTGTACTGTGCGTTTTAAAATTCTCAAACTGTGATTTCTTTTCATTACTACTGAGTTGGCGTACTCATAAAGATTCCCTGTGCCTCTGTGCACAGATTCAGGTGACGATCTGGAGTAGTAGTTGTCCTTGTTCGTAGCATCAGTTCACGGGATTTCGAGGTAGCTTCCCAGCGTCCATAGCTTCTCCATTTCCCTTCCTTATTTAGTTTTAGCAATTGATTCAGAGACGTATATTATAGTATTAGCAGAGTTAGATTTTTAGTTTATTCTTAGATGTTTATGACTATTTACTCCAGTCTTGGGAGGTTTTGTTTAGAGTTGTTAGACTATTATTGGGACGCTAAGACTTAATTACATTATTCTATGTTATGGTTTCTGCTTATTATCAAATTGTGAACTTTTATAATTGAAAAAATGCGTAGTAATGAGATGGTTGGCTATCCTAGTTCCACAATAGGCGCCATCACGGCCTGTTAGGATTTGGGGTCGTGACAGAGCATCATGAATTCACTGACATAGACAAAAAGAACCACCTAAGTTCTTGGAGTACTGCAGGTTCTGAAAACACATCCCTAGCTATATCAAACCACTTCTCTCAATTAGACAACCTACACATAGTTTTGAACGAAGCCACAATCCATCCTATGGATATTACATCTACTGACCAATGCATGCACAATAATGTGCGTGGAAGATATTGACAAAGTTTTGATAAAAGAAACTCAATCATTGATCTCTAATATTTTAATAGAAAAAGACATGTCTACCACTATTACTCAGAATAATTCTCTAATTAAAATTACCTCTATTACCCACTTGAACTCTACTGTCACTACTCCATTACCTAAACAAACCAATACTACCAATATCATAAACAATATGCAAACTAATCAGGCTACTCAAGATTGCCACATGGCCCAAAAGAAAGAACACATGCCTACTACCATATCGGATATAAATCATATGCCACCTAAATCAAATTCCATGCATGTAGATCCTACTACAATAGTAAATCATTCCACTCTCCCCAAAAAATCTTTCGACATTACCCACAATATATTAAACACCAACAATGAAAATGCCCAGAATGCCATCCACAGCAAGAAAAACATACAGACTTCTTCACTTCTTGCACCAACACAGAAACCAAAACATGGACAACCTTCCTCCACTCCCCCCTTCCCTCCTCCCTCCCCCCCTCCCCCGGCCCCCAGCTACGGAATCAACCACTCTTCTTCACCTTACCTCTTCCACCACAAAACTACCAACCAACCTAATAGACGTTCAACATTCAAATCAATGGCCAGGAAATAGTGATAATCATCCAAAACTCTCATTACCTAGCCCAACTAATCTTAGAGGGAGGGAATGCACTTAGACATGAATAATTATACCAACCAAATGTGGATTAACAACATACTCCATCCTGTAGACCCAACCATGAACCACACTCTCATCCAAACAATGTTGAACCATAGAACCTTCCTCAAGCTCCCAACACACAAGTTACTCTGAATATTCCTCCAAACCATCCCTTCATCCCATCAGAGGAAATCACCCAATAAACCCAATATTTATGCCATGGGGGCTGCATACAAACCAGGATCAAGTCCCGAACATAATCAACATCCCAGCACCCATGGAACCCAATCCTCAACACAATGTTCAAGAACCAGAGCAGAATCTAGTAGGGATAGAAGAAGAACTCCCTCCATAAGGTATGGAACTAAGTGTGGAATTTTCAAACCTCAACGAGGTAAAAATACTACTCTTCCAGGAAATGGTGAGCAAGAAGTACATAATCAACTGTCCAAGTGCAATGTAAAAATGCTCCATGCACATAAAACCCCACAGGATCCAACTGTGGGCAAAAATGCGTAATCCTAGTACCATTACTGAGAAGGAACCACAACAACCCTGTGGAAGTAGAGAACAGAAACAACCATCATCAACCAATTCCAATGAATAGAGACACTTCCATAATATTCTGGAATGTTTAAGGGGCTAACAAATATGATTTTCACAGAAATTTTAGGGAACTAATTGACACCCATAGGCCATGCATGTTGGCTCTTCTAGAAGCTAGAATGACTTCCCACGCAACCCTCCTTAATGACTTCAATTTCTCTGAAATGATAGAAGCCCCAGTTGAAGGTCTCGCTGGGGCTATGGCCATCCTCTATAACCAAAATGTGATCAATGTCCAGCAATTCACTAGGATAGGCAGAGAAATTCATGCAATGTTAGAGGTAAGACCCTTTATAAACCACTAGCTCTTTAGTTCCGTTTATGCTAGCACAACTCAATATAATAGAGTCACCATGTGAGATAATTTAACTTCCATCTCTAAAAATTATAAAGGCCCTTGGATGATAGGAGGTGACTTCAACGATGTTATTAATTCAACGGAAAAACTAGGAGGACGACCTTTAAATTCCAATAGGTCATCTAAACTGTGGCATTATATTAACAAATGTAACCTTATTGATTTAGGCTTCAAAGGTTGTAAATTTACCTGGTCCTATCATCGGAGGAAAAATAACAGCTTGATTATGGAAAGATTAGATCGTGTTTTTGCTAACAAATATTGGTTACAAATATTCTCTAATGCAACAGTCACTCATTTACCCAAAACTAATTATGACCTAATCCTATTCTAGTCAAATTAAATAATGTCCATCAAAATTTGTTAAAACTCTTTAGGCTCGAAAATATTTGGTGCACCCACCCAGACTTTGTGAACATAGTCACTTACAACTGAAAAAATGATGATCTATTAACCAACATAAAAATTTTCTCTAGTGAAATACAAAAGTGGGGGAAAGAAACGTTTGGTAATATTTTCAAAAACAAAAAAAGGATACTAGCTAGACTTAACGGTGTCCAAAATTCTCCAAACTATAGTCACAACCTCTTTCTTCAGAACCTAGAACAAGGACTAATATAGGACTACAACAACCTCCTTAAATTAGAAGAGGACTATTGAAAACTTATATCCCATATCTCTTGGCTTAACGATGTGGATGCTAACACTAAATTTACCATATAAGTGCCACTAATAGAAAAAGAAGGAATTACATAAGCTTCTTTAAAAACCAAGGTTTTTGGATAGATAATCACAATGACCTTCTAATATATACCCATAATTATTTTCAAATTTTGCTTACCCCTAATCATACGCTTACTAATTGGCTTAATATCCAAAAGGGTCAACCTAGCTTTGATAATTTAGACCTCTCAACTCTTGACAGCCCCTATTTGACAGTGAAATTAACTCTGACATATTCTCATTTAAACCCTACAAAGCACCAGGATAAGATGGTCCACATTCCTTTTTTTATCGAAAACATTGGCAAATTATAGACAAATTTGTTCGTACCCTATGTCACAATATTTTTAAAATCACTCCATTCCTTCTACATTAATACTATATACTTGTGTTTAATTCCTAAGATTTCCAACGCAAATTATTTTAAAAAATTCATACCTATAGGTCTTTGTAACACTATTTATAAGAGAATCACAAAAATCATCGCTAATAGAATCAAATATTTTCTTGATAAACTGATTAATCCTTGCCAATCAAGTTTTATGAAAAATAGAAGGGCAAGTGATAATTCCATCATTATTCAGGAAATGATCTCTCATTTCAAAAAAAAAAACTTAGGGGAAATTAGGTAGTATGTTACTCAAAATTGATTTAGAAAAAAACTTTTGATAAGCTAGAATGGTCCTTTATTTATAAAATGTTATTATTCTTTAAATTCCCCCCAATATCTCAAAACTTATCATGTCCTGTATAACAACTAGTACTGTTGTTGTGCTTGTCAATGGCTTAAGAACAATTTTTTTTAAACTTAGTAGAGGAATTGACAACGACACCCCATGTCTATCTTATATTTTCATACTATTTATGGAGATGCTTTCTACATATATTTATCATCAGGTGGATATCAAGCAATGGCTCCCTATTAATACAAGCCCCAAAGGCCCTGCCCTTTGCCATTTATTTTTTTGCAGACGACCTTGTCTTAATGGGAAAAATTAACAAAAACATGCTCCGCAATTCGCAATGATTTAGAAATATTCTGTGACATGTTTGGTCAAATTATCAATTACACAAAGTCAAAAATCATTTTCTCAAAAGACTACTCAAAAGATTATGTTAACAATACCTCCTCTTATTTTGACATTAGGAGTAGTAACTCATTTGGAAAATATTTATGTTTTTCGATATTGGAAAATCATCCCAAACCCAAAGACTTCCAATTCATCATTGATAATATGCGTGCAAAACTCTCGACTTGGAAAAATAATAGCATGAACATAGAGGGTAAATTCACCCTAGACTTTTCCACACTCGCTAGCCTGCCGCTAACTACATGAAATATACCCTTCTCCCCAATAAAACACTCAAAACTATTGACAAGATTCAAAGAAATTTTCTATGGGGAACGAACGACTCTAAAAAGAAGTTGCACCTTCTTAGTTGGGATGTAGTCACTAATAATAAATAAAAAAGGGGCCTAGGATTAAGGAAAGCCAAATCAAAAAACATAACACTCATTACCAGCCTAGTCTGGCGTCTTACAAATAACCTCTATCCCTATGGGATGATATTCTTATCAAAAAATATATTAATCGCTCTACCGCCAATCACTCCTTTAGCTGGAAAAATATCTTAAAATGATGGTTTATTTGTCAAAAAGATATTTCGTGGGCTATAATCAAAACTCCTCCCTTAATATTTGGGATTCTACTTGGATCCCAAGTTACAAAATCTTAGGAACTATTTTATTGGGCCTCTCAACAAGATCGAATCCTCCCTAAAGATTAGGGACATAAGGAAGGCCAATGAGTGGAATTTTAATGCCATCTCTTTTGCAATACCTAGAGATCTAGCTGAAAAAATCCACTCAATAATTTTCCCCCTAGAAGATTCATCAAACATCCGAATGTGGGGTAGTTAATGAAAATAGAACTTTCACAACTAAGTCCTACTATAGTTTGGTAGATAGGGAGCATTCATCCAATAAAGAATTTACGTGGATTTGGACGCTTCACTGCCCTAATAAAATAAAAAATTTCTTTTGGTTATGCCACCACGACAGGTTATCATGCAGGCACTATCTCCATCTTATTGGCATTAACATTAATGAATTATGCACGATTTGTAGAAAAGAGCTTGAAAAAAGCACTCATATTTCCTCTGGTTGCCCTATATCTAAGGAACTATGGAGTAAACTGGGGATTAATGTTAATAATATCCCAACAAATGATGAGAGTTGGCTCAAAAACTTTATTAACTTAAACTCAATCATTCCTACTAATCTTATAGATTGGCCTACACTGTTCCCCTTTCTATGTGGAACATGTGGATCAACAAGAACAACAACAACATTAATAACACCTCAATATAAGTCAAGTTGAGCTTTATTTTAAAACAAGCGACTGAATATAAATTGCTTACAAATCGCTAAAGCAATACAAACAAATATATCTCCATCCCAGTTTATTGGACTAAGCCTAAAACAGATTGGTACAAACTTAACATTGATGGTGCTTTCGAAAAAGGTGATAGTCACAGCGGAATTGGGGGCATTATGAGGAACAACAACGGAGATTGGGTTATGGGTTTTCAAATGAAAATCAACGCAAAATCACTCATACATTATTATCGCCTTCAACTTGTGTGGGAGCAAAAACTCTACCATTAGAGGTGGAAACTTATGCAACACAGGTAATCAACTTCATTAACTATGACTGTTGCTACTTAGTATTTATTAATAATATTTCTAGTTTATCCAAAAAAATAAAATAAGAAAAGACTTCATTGCTGCGTCAATCTCTCAATTAAAGTTCCTCCTCTGAACCCGAAATTCTCACATCTTGAAACATCATCACTCTCCACTAGTTTTCAGTGAATCTGCCTTGTGCTATTTCCTATACTTGCTGGCAGCAGCAATGTCAAAGTCCATGGTAACCAGCGCCCTTGAGCTATATCAAGATATATCCCAAGTAGTAATAAATTTGACAGAGAGTATCTTCCATTTTTTAAAGTTCAAACTGCTGCGGAGGAGACTCGTTGTTTTTTCTTTTCAGTTCTTAAATTAAATTAAATTTATTCTAGTAATTGTGAATTAGTGTTGTGATTCTCTTAAGTAATATTTAATAAAATAAAATTCAATATAAAGTTGAGAATTTCTTGTGATATTTATTTCAATTTAATTCTTTATATTAACCTTGTTCGATACTATATTAAAAACACGAAGGTCTTTAGCGAAATATCGTTTGCCTTTTTTACCTTTAAAGTTAGAGTTCACACTGGACAAAATAGTTATTTTATTATTTTAGACTTTAAATTCAACTAGAACCCGTTTGGATTAGCTTATTTGAAGTGGCTGATAAGCATTAGGCGCTGAAAAATACTTTTAAGTGCTAAAACTGATTTAATAAATAAGCAGTTACGTGTTTGGATACAAGTGCTGAAATTGATAATAAGTTGCTGCAGTATTTGATTAAAAAGTGCTGATAAACTCTTTTTCTGCTAAAATGACTTAAATAACCTTAGAACCGTTTACACTTATAAGGGCGTAATTTTTTCAAAATTTTAGATTCCAGAACGATTTAAATACAAAATATTCTATTTGTCATTTTATTTTAAATACAATTGTGTTAGATAAAATAATTTTTATAATAAATATAATTTATTTTATGATAAGCATATAACCATAAGTTATAATAATTAATAAATTGACAAAAGTTTCTCAATAAAAAATAAACTTAAATAGGACAAAATATTTGAAGAGAAACAAACATTGTCTTCATCACCACAACACTTAGCAAGCAATACACCAAAATTTTGATATGTCCTTATTTATTACATTCAGTTCAAAGATTAATAAACAATCACATAGATACAAAGATACAAAGGAATAGAAAATTTGCTTATCTTAAATAGTCAACGAGAATTGCAAACTTGAAGAGTACTTGAGGCAGTGAGTATCGATGTAGGAGTTTTGTTCTAAAAAAGAATATTTTAAGGATAAAATAATAAAAACCTTGGTCAAACTTAAAGTGCTTATAAGTTAAAAATTTCATAAGCTGGGGGTGACTAGCTTATGGCTTTTGGCTTATTTTTGATTTGTACGCATCTGACTTATAAGCACTTTTAACTTACCAAACGCGTAGATAAGCCAAAAAGTGTTTATAAGCTAGTTTGACCGGCTTATGACCTTAGCCAAACACCCTCTAAATCTTTTGCTATTGAATCCTAATATTTTTGGGGATTTAAAATCAATTAAGGTTTTACTTAACTCAAATAAGGAAAAGATCACATCTATCTTAAGATAGTACGTATTGTTTCAAATTTTTTACACACACTATATTAAAAGATAGACCACGCAAGGTTCGTTTACAATAGAAATAAACTTTAAATAATATACAATTAGAAACATAATATGTAAACGGTTTCTTCTATGTATACCAATCGAACACACTATTAACTGGTGATAATCATGAATACTATTTTGGTTGGTATGAAGAACTTAAAGATGAAAATTTCCATTCATGCTATAAAGCCTAAGATTTGAATCCAAATGTGTATATCACTGTCACGAACCAAATTCCCAACCTTAGGAATCGTAATGGCGCCCAACACCATACTTGCTAGGTAAGTCAATGTTAGAGTTCGCTTACTATTTCCTTTAATTAACCATTTAAACAGAATAAAATAATTTTAAATTAATACTTAATCTAATGGCTTTAAATATAATTCACAATATAAACAAAATAAACAATTAACTACACCGAGCCACGAACTAATTATATAGATAAATCCAAAAAAAACTGCCCCACAGTCTTGTGTCATAATTCACGAACTACTAAAGAATACTACAAGTACTTGGCTGAAAGAAATAATGTAATTGTTCTGAATGTAATAAAACAGCGTTTATGAAAATAGGAGAAGACTCTCGGGATCTGCGAACGCCGGCAGATATACCTCGTATCTCCGAATAAATGACTAGCCGCTCTAAATATCTCTACAGCTGGCCGGTACCTGGATCTGCACAAAAGAGTGCAGAGTGTAGTATCAGTACAACTGACCCCGTGTACTGAGTAAGTGTCGAGCCTAACCTCGACGAAGTAGTGACGAGGATACGGCGGGGCTGTAGTAGTATAACCTGTGACAATAATATATAAAGCAAGAAGGAAATCTAAACAAATAATTAAGTACTGCAACAACCATAAAATAACTCAGTCGCCTTTTCACATGCCTCACCTATAACCAATTCTCACATAATTTCCAAGTTTCCAAACTTTAAACTTTAAACTTTAAATAAAAATAGTGCCGAAAATAGGAAGAATAGTAAAATAAACATTTAAGCCTTTCAGATCTTTATTTTCTTTAAAATTCAGTAAAAATATAAATGTCCTTCCTTATTGCTCCTTGTTGCGGCGTGCAACCCGCTCCCACGTGTCCACCATTATTGCTCATCCCTAAATATATCACCCTTATTACTCATGTTGCAGCGTGCAACCCGATCCCAGTTGTCCACCCTTATCACTCCTTGTTGCGGCGTGCAACCCACTCCCACTAGACATCTCATATCAATTTATTCATAAATTTCACAATTTAGGCCAAGCCTTTCACAATATTTTTGTCTGAACAATTATAAATAAGAAATTGTATTTTTATTATAACTTCATCAATATCCTCTCAACCATGAAACCAATAGCAACATAAATATGCATATATATATCTCGTAAAAATAATGCCAAACCGCTCAACTGTTTTGTACCATAAGGGAACCAGCTAAAAGAACAAATACTCTTTCCAAAATAACCACAACAATATTTAACAACAAAATAACAAGGCCAATAGTCATAGAAAAAATAATGAACATAGAAAAATTAAGACAAGAATCAATTAAGTTGGGAACGGGAAAGGGATCATGTTTAACAGGCAATTTGGTGGTGCATAGATACTCGTCACCTCACCTATACACCACACACATGCATTTCACATAGCAAACAAGTGGGATTCCTATTCCCTCAAGTCAAAGTTAAACCAAACACTTACCTAAATTTTGTAGGCCACTCACTGCTCAATTATAGCTTTTCCTTTAGAATCTTGCTCGAACCTAATCATAATTAACTCAATATCATCAATTAATGCTAAAGGAACTAATCATTATTGAAAAACAACTTTTCTCAAAAAAGTAAAAACCCGACCCCGGACCTGCTTGGTCTAAACTCGAGATTCGGACCAAATTACGTTCACCCACGAACCCAAATATACAATTAGTTTCGAAATCCGACCTCAATTCGAGGTAAAAATTTGATTTTTAAATTTCCTAATTCTACCCAAACCCTCAATTTTACCATGAAAATTCTTAGTTTTTGATTTAAAAGTGATGAAAAACAATAAGGAATTGAAAGAGTGAAGTTTAGAATTGATTACCTATGACTTGGGGATGATATTTGGTGAAAACAATCGTTCCTAGGGTTGTGGGGCTCGAAAATATGAAGAAGAAAAGGTTCTGCCAATTTTTAAATTATTTATATACTGACTGGGCAAATACCCTATGCGTTCGCGTGCCTTTGGCCGTGTTCGCATAGGATTAATACCTCAGCCTTTGCGTTCGCGTCCTACCCTGTGTGTTCGCATAGGGTAAATCGCGTTCGCATAGGCTTAAGTAAGTCTACAATGAAACATCGCCACTTGGCGCATACAAAATACAACTTTCCCAAAACTCGGAATATCACTTTAGTCACAAGCTCTGTCTCAAAATAGCTTTATACAACGTAAGGAAATTTACATGAAAATCTATCTAAATCTGGAGTGGAAGGTGAATCGAAGGACTCTGCGGACGCGGCAGAATTACCTTTCCGTCTCCTAGAAGTTGTTGCTCGGACCCCTAGCCACGAAACTGAGCGCTGGTACCTGGATCTGCACAAGAAAAACATGTGCAGGAAAGGGCATGAGTACACCACAATTTGGTACCCAGTAAGTGCCAAGCCTAACCCCAGTCTAGTAGTGACGAGGTTAGGTTAAGGATCTACTGGATTTTTATAGTAAAACAGTATAAAAAATATGAACAGAGAGATATAATAAGATAAGGCAAATCAGTAGGAACAATGAGCTAAAAGAAAATAATAACAGGGAGCCCTCGGCTCAGCACATCATATATCACAGTAACAAGTATGCAATACAGTACAGGGGGAAAGCTCCCGGAATCTCGTCCGTAGTCCCAATTTAAATATGCTATGCAGTACAGGGGGAAAGCTCCTGGAATCTCGTCCGTAGTCCCAATTAAAATATGCAATGTAGTACAGGGGGAAAGCTCCTTGAATCTCTTCCATAGTCCCAATTTAAATATGCAATTCAGTACAAATACCGAATACAATTTTTATTTAAAACAGTTCAGGGAAAAAACATCACATGCAAAATATGGATAAAACTACCTAAAACATGGTACACATAATAATAACTAGGGATAAATTCAAGTAAGTATGCTATTTCCCAATCTAAACTACATAGTCGATAATGAATCAGTGAAATAGGAGTGAAATGTTTTAAGTCATGGAGGGAAAATGGAGTTTTAGAAACAATGGCATGTGTACGTACTCATCACCTCACGCACACGGCGCCCAAATAACATAGAACAATATTAAAATAGCCTAGAGGAAGTCTCCAACATAGAGTTAGGCAAGCCACTTACCTCGACTGCGCTACTCAACTCAAAACCACGCTCTTGCCACGAGTATCCACTCCGAATGGCCCAAATCTATTCAATTTGATTGCATAATATAAATATCACTTTAAGGAATCAAAATAGCTAATAAGTTCGAAGCTAATGCGCGAAATTAGAAAAATCGCCCAAAAAGTCCCCCGGGCCCACGTCTCCGAATCGAGTGAAAGTTACAAATTTAGAACACCCATTCACTCACGAACTCACTCGAATAAGAATCATCGAAAATCGACGAAAAAATCCTATTAAATTCTTAGATTTCCTAATTAGGGAAACTTCTTCCCATTTGCATGATTTTTCAACTAAATCCCTTGATTGCATTGAAGAAATTGTTATAAATTAATGATATACAAAGGGAATAGGGTTAGGAATTGTTACCTATGAAGCTTTTCCTCAAAACTCACTCCAAATCGCCTACACCCGAGCTCCAAATGATTTTAGAAGTTATGAAATTCAAGCCCTCGAATTTGAGATAAACTGCCCAGCAATTTCCGCACCTCCGCCCCTTGGACCGCACCTGCGGTCCCACACCTGCGGAAATTCCATCGCAGGTGTGAAAACCCACTAAAAGGCCTGGGGCCGCACCGTCGGTCAATTGGCCGCATCTGCGGCTCCGCACCTGCGGAAGCTCAACCGCACTTGCGAGACTGGTTGACTTGACCAAATCCGCACCTGCTAGCCCCTCTTTCGCACCTATGTGTCTGCACCTACGGAAAGTCCATCGCAGGTGCGAGACACCAGAACCAGAAATGGTACAGCTATTTTCCAAGTTCCAAAATCACCCGCTAAGCATCTGAAACATCCCCGAGGCCCCCTGGACCTCAACCAAACTTACCAACCAGTCCTAATACCTTATCCAAACTTAGTCGAGCCTCCAAAACAGATCACATAACACCAAAATCACCAATTACACATGGATTCAAGCATAAGAACTTAGGAAATTTCCAAAATCTACAACCGATGCCGAAACACATCAAAACTAGTCCGAATGACCTCAAATTTTACACACAAGTCACAAATGATTCAACGGACCGACATCTACTCTCAGAATTCCATTCTGAGCCCGATATCAAAATTTCACCTATCGGCCGAAATCGCCGAAATTCTAACCTTCGCCCTTTCAAGCCTAAATCTACTACAGACCTCGAAAAGACATTCTGAACACGCTCCTAAATCCGAAATCACCCAACGGAGCTAACAGAGTCGAGGGAATCCCATTACGGACCCGTCTTCCCATAGTTCCAACTACGATCTGATTTCTAAAGCTTAAACTCACATATAAGAACTATGTGTCCAAAAACTCTCTGAATTTCACCACTCAATGTTCCAACAAGTCCCAAAAGTAGAATAGACATGGGGGAAACAGCTATTAGGGGATCGGGGTGCTAACTCTCAAAACGACCTACCGGATCGTTACATTCTCCCCCTCTTAAGAAAATCTTTCATCCTCTAATGACTAAAGAGACGTACCTGAAGTTGTGAAAAGATGAGGGTATTGACTGCGCATATCTTGCTCGGTCTCCCAAGTCGCCTCCTCCACCGGTTGACCCATCTACTGAACCTTCACTGACACAATATCCTTTGACCTGAGCTTTCTGACCTGTCTATCCAATATAGCTACTGGCTCCTCAGCATTTGATAAATCTTTGTCCAACTGGACTGAACTGAAATCCAAAACATAAGTTGGGTCACTGTGATACTTCCGGAGCATGGAGACGTGGAATACCGGATGAAATCCTGCTAGGTTGGGAGGCAAGGCTAGCTCATAAGCAACCTCCCCAAAATGTCGCAACACCTCAAAAGGGCCAATAAATCTCGGACTCAGCTTACCCTTCTTCCCGAACCTCATGACGCCCTTCTTGGGCAATATTCGAAGCAAAACCTGATCATCAGCATCAAATGCCAAATCACGAACCTTCTGGTCCGCATAACTCTTCTGCCTGGACTGATATGCGCGAAGTCTCTCCTAAATCACCTTCACCTTGTCCAGGGCGTCCTCGACCAAATCTGTACCCAACAATCAGGCCTTGCCCGGCTCAAACCATCCCACTAGGGACCATCACCGTCTACCATACAAAGCCTCATACAGCTCCATCTGAATGCTGGACTGGTAGTTGTTATTATAAGCAAACTCTGCAAGTGGCAAGTATCGGTCCCATGACCCTCCAAGCTCCATCACACAGGCACGGAGCATATCCTCAAGATTCTTAATCATGCGCTCGAACTGCCCGTCTGTCTGAGGGTGAAAGACTGTACTCAACTCTACCCTGGTGCCTAGCTCCTACTGAACGGCCCTCCAGAATCATGAAGTGAACTGTGTACCTGTGTCTGAAATGATAGATACTGGAATATCGTGGAGGCGAACAATCTCCCTGATATAAATCTCTGCCAACCTCTCGGAGGAGTATGTAGTCAACACAGGAATGAAATGGGCTGACTTAGTCAGCCGATCCACAATCAACCAAATAGCATCGAACTTCTTCAAAGTCCGAGGAAGTCCACCCACAAATTCCATGGTGATCCGCTCCCACTTCCACTCTGGAAGCTCAATCTGCTTAAGTAACCCTCCCGGTCACTGATGCTCATATTTGTCTTGCTGACAGTTGAGACATGTTACAACCCATATTCACGTATGTTGGTTCATGCCATAAGTTAGTTGACATAAATTTGAGAATAGATTATCTTTTAGACGGTAAGAATTTAATCTTATTGGTCTTAAATGATACAAGAGTGTATAAGGGTGATTAACAAGTATTAGAAGTTAAACGAATCAAGGATGTTGTAACCCGTATTTTTGGGTAAACCTAGGGGTTCTTAATATTCTCAAGAGGTTTTGTTTTAAGGTATTTGAATCATATAATATCCGTATTATAAGTCTTGAAGTCAAACGAGTTATGAAACAAAAGTCGACAAAAAGTGTCACAACGTATGTTCATAATTTTATTTAAACTTTAGGTCAAATGTTACTAATCTTTTCTCCCAATTTACTTGGAATTACGGGGTGATCTACCCACCAAATGGAATATCTATGAGCCTAGTTTCCAATGCATTAAACCGTTTATCAATACGACGTCGGAGTAGAGATATATAGGCATTGTTGCGAGACTGCACAGGCTGCTAGGTGACAAGTAGGTGTGTCACCTACTTGGTTAAATGAGAGCCCAAAAAATAGGAAATTTCGGGTCGGCCAAAGAGCCCATTTAAAGTCTTATCTCCTGAAATATAACCCTCATTTTATATCACAAATAACCATACCTAAACCCCTGCAAGTTTCCTCCCAAATTTATCCACAAACTCTAATTGATTTTCTCTCTCTTTCAAGTTCTAATTGGGGGTAAAACCTAGAGTTTGAAGAACCAACATAAGGGCTGAGTTATCCAACAAGTAAGGTAAGTTTACTTTTCTCTTTCATCCATTTTTTCTGCTGTAAATTCATGGAAATTCGTTCTATACTTGTAAGAACTCACGGGACGGTGATCGGAAGTCGTGAGTTCGAGTTATTCAATTGTAGCGGACTGTTTTGTGGACTGTTTTGTGTTGCTGTTGGGCTGCGTGTTTTACTACTATTTTGTGGAGTTTTGGAGGAGTAAGGATGTATAGAAACACTATATAGATGTATTGTGGTGGTGTGGTTGTTCTTTGTAACATTTTCGGGTCGTTTGACACTACTACGGTGGTCGTCTTATGTATGAAGTGATTAGGTTGTGTGGACTATTTTGGGAGGCTCAATATGATTATTATTGATGTTGTTTGGGATGTTTGGTGATTGTTTTGACTTGTGTGAAGTCATATATATAGGGGAGGTGTTGTCCGTTTCATTGTAAAATATGTTATGGTCGATACATAATAGTTACGACGCTTAAACGATAACGATAGTGTCGTTTCTCTTATTGTAGATTATGGAGTCATGAAACTTGATTATATTGAGGTTGGGAAGTATATATACAAGGTATGTGAGTCTATCCCGTTCCTTCTTTTGCACGACTCCGATTATACATAACGTAATGAACGAGCTTCCAAAGATACTCTACTCTTAGAAGCTAGCAGTACTTACATTGTTTCCCTTCTTATGAAACAATTGATGTTGAGGTTGCTTCTATCATTCTTATGTTATCAATGTTGTTGGTACTTCCTAATTCTTATTAGATTTTTGATGAAGAGTTAGTCCTAATAACGTGTACGGATAATATCGACCTTACGTCACTCCGAAAGGTTCAGAATATGATTCCATTGAGTCCTACATGCATTATATATATACCCAATATCTAATAACAAAAATGCATACCAAGACCACGACAAGTCCGGAGAAAGGATCTTGCCTATAACCGCTGAACTAGGAAGCCTACTGTGGTGTGGGATCTGCTTTTACCTGTCTATCAGGACCTGCAGCACGACATGCAGCGTCCACAAATAAAAAGGACGTCAGTACGAATAAAGTACCGAGTATGTAAAGCAGGAAAACATAAGTAAGAACAGTAATGTAAACAGGGATAGAGTATATACAACCTCTAACATCTGGGTACCTCTGAGGGATACTGACATGAAATTCGTGATACATACATGTATGTATGTATCACGAATTTTACATGTCAGATACATACATGTATGTAAGTATCACGAATTTCATGTCAGTATCCCTTAGAGGTACCCAGATGTTAGAGGTTGTATATACTCTATCCCTGTTTACATTATTGTTCTTACTTATGCTTTCCTGCTTTACATACTCGGTACTTTATTCGTACTGACATCCTTTTTATTTGTGGACACTGCATGTCGTGCTGCAGGTCCTGATAGACAGGTAGACGCAGCTCCCACACCACAGTAGGCTTCCTAGTTCAGCGGTTATTGGCAAGATCCTTTCTCCGGACTTGTCGTGGTCTTGGTATGCATTTTTGTTATTAGATACTATGGGTATGTCGGGGCCTTGTTCCGGAAATTTTGTATCACTTAAGCTCCTTTAGAGGCTCATAGACGAGTGTCAACTCATGTGTAGTTGGTATGCCTTGTTGGGTAATTTTTGTTGTATAGTCTTTCATGGCAATGTTGTAGCTCGTACCTTATATGTAGTTTCTTAGTAGTCTTGTCATCCCATGTGATGTAGGTTCATGCCATTATATTTCATTGTTTATTTTTCATGATCCATATCTACCATTTATATTGATCTCGTCGGCCCTTAAAGATAATAAAGAAGGTTAGATAAAATGTACGTTGGTGCTCGGCAAATATGGTCCGAGTACTACTCATGATCCTCCAGTTTGGGTTGTGACAAACTTGGTATTAGAGCAAGTCTTTTCTAGGGGTTGTCTATGAGCCATGTCTAGTAGAGTCTTGATTATGGATGTGTAGCAGGCCACATTTATAATTAGGAAACTACATGACATCTAGGGTTGTTACCTTCTTCCTGAATCTAGATCGTGCATAGAGTTGAGTCTTTAGTGTTCGTATCTAATATTAACCTTGTTTTCTTTCAGTGATGTTTTCGACTAGGAAGCAAGCGATTAGTAGACGGCTTGATATAGTTGCGGGAGAGGGTACCAGTCAGGTGCCTCAAACCAGAGTAGGCCAAAGTGAGGCTCAAAGTGAGATGTCGTCTCATACCTCATCTACTCCGTCTCATCTAGAGGATATTAGGAGGCATCCAGCACCACCAGTTCCTCCATCTAGCCCTACAGACCAGGATATGCGGAGTGTGGTGCAGTTATTGACTGGCTTGGTAGTTGCTCAATCTCAGAGGTAGAATATCGGTGCTGTTGATAACCAGATAGTACGATAGTTTGTGATTTTATTAATCTAGACCCTCCAGTGTTTACCGGATAATACCCCAAGGAGGACCCACACACTTTTATTTACCAGATTCATCATACACTGCGGGTTATGCATACTACAAATACAGAGGCAATAGAGTTGGCTTCATATCGGTTACGGGATTTAGCAGTTTTCTGGTATGATAGTTGGGAGAGATCCAGGAGTCTGAACGCCCCTCCGGCTATGTGGATGAAATTTTCTGAGGCCTTTCTTCGTCACTATTTTCCAGTTGAGATACGACGAGCTAGAGCTGATAAGTTCTTGAACCTTAGACAAGGTAATATGAGAGTGCGAGAGTATAGTATGCAGTTTGATTCTTTAGCAAAGTATGCTCCCCATATGGTGGCCAAAATGAGTGGTAGGGTGCATATGTTCGTGAACGGGTTGGTACCACATCTGATAAATGAGTGCACGACAGCCTCCTTGGTGGAGGGCATGGATATTTCCCATATTCAGGCTTATGCCCAGACCCTAGAGGATCGTAAGCGCCAGCAAAGGGTAGATAGGGAGCAGGATAGGGGCCAACAAGCGGGCGAGATTTGTAGGGATTTCTCATGACTTCAGAGGTAGTATTAGACCTCAGTCTTCGAGGAGTTCAGCGCCACCTGTAGCTAGTGCTCCTCCATAATTTTAGAGGCCTCGGTATGATCGATTTACCTATTCTTGTCCAGGTCAGAGTTCACGGGCATCAGGCTCATAATATCATAGGGATACTAGTCAGATGAGACCCCCAACACCCTGTTGTGATCAGTGCGGCAATGCCCACTTTGGACTGTGTCATCTAGGTTCTGATGCGTGCTATTCTTGTGGACATCCTGGCCATATGATGCGGGATTTTCCTAACAGAGAAGGTTGTTGTATGGCTCAGCAAACTGGATCTATGTCTGGTTCTTCCTCATCAGTCCGACCTCCAGCACGAGGTTTTCAGCAGTCGATAGGTCGTCGTAGAGGTAGAGATGCAGTGCCGAGTTCGAGTGGTGCTCAAAATCGAACCTATGCTCTAGTAGGTCGACAGGATATTGAGTCATCTCAGGATGTTGTTACAGGTATATTGTCTGTCTTTTCTTACGATGTATATGCGTTGATTGATTCAGGATCTACATTATCATATGTTACACCCTTTATGGCTAATAAGTTTGGCGTTGAACCTGAATTGATAAGTAAACCACTTGCGGTGTCTACTCCTATAGGAGATTCTGTGATTTCTATAAGGTTATATAGAGGTTGCACAGTGATGATTTGTAGTCGTCAAACCTCGGCGAATTTATTTGAATTAGAAATGGTTGATTTCGATGTGATAATGCGAATGGACTGGTTAGCCTCATGCTATGCAAATGTTGATTGTCGTACGAAGATAGTTAGGTTTCAATTTCCTGATGAACGCGTCATCGAGTGGAAAGGGAACATTGCTACGCCAAAAGGTAGGTTTATTTCCTATCTTAAGGAAAGGAAGATGATCTCAAAAGTTTACATTTATCATCTTGTTCGCGTTAGGGATGCGGAGGCGAAGCTGCCTACTCTACAATTCATCCCCGTGGTCAATGAAATGTTTTTCCAGATGAACTCCCAGGTCTTCCTCCTGAAAGGGAGATTGACTTTAGCATTGATGTGTTGCCTGACACTCAACCCATATCTATTCCTCCATACAGGATTGCCCCGGCAGAGTTGCAAGAGGTGAAGGCGCAATTGAAGGACTTGCTGGATAAAGGCTTTATTAGGCCTAGCACTTCACCTTGGGGTGGGCCAGTCCTGTTCATGCGGAAGAAAGACGGGTCGTTAAGGATGTGTATTTATTATCGACAGTTCAATAAATTTACTATAAAGAACAAGTACCCACTTCCAAGGATTGACGACCTGTTTGACCAACTCCAGGGTGCCAAGTATTTCTCCAAGATTGACTTACGTTCAGGGTATCATCAGGTGAGGGTTAAGGAGAAGGATATCCAAAGATGGCCTTCCGGACAAGATATAGGCACTTTGAGTTCTTGGTGATGTCGTTCGGGCTAACAAATGTCCCATCAGCTTTTATGGATCTCATGAATACTGTATTCAGACCCTATCTTGATGTGTTCGTGATTGTATTCATTGATGACATTTTGGTGTATTCTCGTTCTGAGGCGGAACATGCGGGCCACTTGCATATAGGATTACAAACGCTTCAGGATCGTAAGTTATATGCTAAGCTCTCCAAATGTGAGTTCTGGCTGAACTCAGTAGCATTCCTTGGCCATGTGATATCTGACGAGGGTATTAGTGTCGACACTCAAAACATTGATGCAATAAAGAATTGGCCAAGACCTACAACACCATCAGAAGTCCGCAGCTTCCTGGGGCTAGAAGGATATTATAGGCGATTTGTAGAAGGGTTTTCCTCTATATCAGCACCATTGACTAAGTTAACACAGAAAGCTACTAAATTCTAGTGGTCTGACGCTTGTGAACGATGTTTTCAGGAGTTAAAGAATCGATTGACATATGCAACAGTTCTCACTCTCCCAAAAGGAACAAACGGTTATGTGGTATACTGTGATGCCTCGGGTATAGGTTTGGGGTGCGTATTGATGCAACATTGGAAGGTGATTGCTTATGCATCAAGACAATTGAAGAAGCATGAAAAGAATTACCCGACCCATGATTTGGAATTGGATGTAGTAATATATGTTTTGAATACATGGCGTAACTACTTATACGGCGTCCATGTTGACATCTACACAGATCACAAAAGTTTGCAATACATCTTCAAGCAGAAAGAGTTGAATTTGAGGCAGCTTAGGTGTCTTGAATTACTGAAATATTACGATGTCGAGATATTGTACCATCCTGGTAAAGCCAATGTTGTGGAAGATTCTCTCAGTCGTAAGTCAATTGAGGCAGGAAGACAGGGATTGACTAAAGAGCTTCATCAGCTAGCCAATGTGAGAATTAGATTATTAGACTCTGATGACGGAGGGGTTACTGTAAAGAATACATCAGAATCATATTTGGTAGTCGAGGTAAAAAGCACGGCAATATAAAGATCCTACCTCAGTACGATTGAGAGAGAGCATTCAACAGTGTAAAACTATGGCTTTTGATATTAGAGCAGATGGGGCCCTAAGATACCAAGGCCGGTTATGTGTGCCTGATGTGGTAGGGTTGAGAGAGAAGATTATGATTGAGATTCAACAATCCTGATATTCCATCCATCCCGGCTCGACAAAGATGTATCATGATGTTAAGGAGCAGTATTGGTGGGATAACATGAAGAAGTCTATTGCAGAATTTGTAGCCCAGTGTCCTAATTGTCAGCAAGTAAAAATCAAACATCAGAAACCCAGTGGATTGCTTCAGAATATAGAGATTCCGACCTAGAAATGGGAGGTGATTAATATGGACTTTATTATTGGATTACCTCGTTCCTATCATAAGTTTGACTCCATATGGGTTATAGTTGATCAACTTACGAAATGTGACCATTTTTTGCCAGTTAAGACAACTTACACGGCTGAAGATTATGCGAAGTTGTATATCAAGGAGATTGTTAGGCTTCATAGTGTGCCAGTATCTATTATATCAGACCGAGGAGCGCAATTTGCAGCTAACTTTTGGAGGTCTTTTCAGAAAGGTTTAGGCACACAAGTGAATATCAACACTGTATTCCATCCACAAACTGATGGATAGGTTGAGCGTACCATTCAGACACTTGAAGATATGCTATGAGCATGTGTTCTGGATTTCAAGGGGAATTGGGATGGCCATCTTCCACTCATAGAATTTGCCTACAATAATACCTACCATTATAGTATTAAAATGGCCTCGTACGAGGCACTATACAGGAGGAGATGTAGATCACCACTTGGATGGTTCGAAGTCGGTGAAACAGAACTATATGGGCCAGATTTGATTCACCGAGCTATTGAGAAGGTGAAACTGATACAAGAGCGGCTGAGGACGGCGCAAAGCAGGCAAAAGTCTTATTCTAATGCCTGACGTCGTGATCTGGAGTTTGAGGTTGGATATTGGTTTTTCCTAAGGATCTCGCCGATGAAGGGTGTTATGCATTTTGGGATGAAGGGTAAGCTGAGTCCACGGTATATCGGTCCATACAAAATTCTTCGATGAATTGGACAGGTTCCTTATGAGTTAGAATTTCCCTCCGAATTGGAATTTTTCCACCTGGTATTCCATGTATCTATGTTGAGGAAATGCATTGGAGACCCTTATCGGGTCTTCCCTATCAAAGATGTACAAGTTATAGAGGATCTATCATATGAAGAAGTGCCAGTGTCTATATAAGATTGAAAAGTCTGCAAGCTGAGAACAAAAGATGTAGCTTCCGTCAAAGTATTGTGGAGGAACAAGAACATGGAAGAAATTACATGGGAAGCAGAAGAGGAGATGAAGTCTAAATACCCTTACTTGTTCCAGATTCAAGATAACGAGGATGCGGAGGGGGGGGACGCAGGACGCATTAGAAGGTGAAATGGCTCTATGAGGTACGTATTAGCTTGAGAATACTCTTCCTTAATACAAAATGGTGATATACAGATAATGTACATATCCAAAATGCTTGGTATAGCCGTGTGAGACTATACGTTGGGTTTAACTACTTGCAAGTTTGGCTAGTATCCATTTTATAGGGGAAACTCGGCCGGAAATTTCCGTTAGAATGCACGATGAGTTAGGCTTCCATAAACTGTTACATTCGAGGACGAATGTTCCTTAGGGGGGAGGGTGTTACAACCCATATTCACGTACATTAGTTCATGCCATAAGTTAGTCGACGTAAATCTAAGAATCGATTATCTTTGAGACGATAAGAAGTTAATCATATTGGTCTTAAATGATACAAGAGTGTATAAGGGTGATTAACAAGTATTAGAAGTTAAACGAATCAAGGATGTTGTAACCCGTATTTTTGGTAAACCTAGGAGTTCTTAATATTCTCAAGAGGTTGTGTTTTAAGGTATTTTAATCATATAATATCGTATCATAATCATTGAATTCAAACGAGTTATGAAACAAAAGTCGACAAAAAGTGTCGCAACTTATGTTCATAATTTTATTTAAACTTTAGGTAAAATGTTACTAAGCTTTTCTCCCAATTTACTTGGAATTACGGGGTTATATACCCACTAATTTGAATATCTATGATTCTAGTTTCCAACGCATTAACCGTTTATCAATACGACATCGGAGTAGAGAGATATAGACAACTTGGTTAAATAAGAGCCCAAAAAATAGGAAATTTCGGGTCGGCCAAAGAGACCATTTAAAGTATTATCTCCTGAAATATAACACTCATTGTGTATCACATATAACCAGACCCTTACCCCTGCAAGCTTTGTCCCAAAAATTATTCACAAACCCTAATTGATTTTCTCTCTCTTTCAAGTTCTAATTGGGGGTAAAACCTAGAGTTTGAAGAACCAACATAAGGGATGAGTTATCCAACAAGTAAGGTAAGTTTACTTTTCTATTTCATCCATTTTTTCTACTGTAAATTCATGGAAATTCGCTCTATACTTGTAAGAACTCAGGGGACGGTGATCGGAAGCCGTGAGTTCAAGTTGTTCAATTGTAGCGGACTGTTTTGTAGACTGTTTTGTGGTACTGTTGGGCTGCGTGTTTTACTACTATTTTGTGGAGTTTTGGAGGAGTAAGGATGTATATAAACACTATATAGATGTAGGGTGGTGGTCTGGTTGTTCTTTGTAACATTTTCGGGTCGTTTGACACTACTACGGTGGTCGTCTTATGTATGAAGTGATTAGGTTATGTGGACTGTTTTGGGAGGCTCAATATGATTATTATTGATGTTGTTTGGGATGTTTGGTGATTCTTTTGACTTGTGTGAAGTCATATATATAGGGGAGGTTCTGTCCGCTTCATCGTAAAATATGTTATGGTCGATACATAATAGTTACGACGCTTAAACGATAACGATTGTGTCGTTTCTCTTATTGTAGATTAAGGAGTCGTGACATTTGCATAGCTTGAGGTTGGGAAGTATATATACAAGTTATGTGAGGCTATCCCTTTACTTCTTTTGCACGACTCCGATTATACATATTGCAATGAACGAGCTTTCAAAGATACTCTACTCTTAGAAGCTAGCAGTACTTACATTGTTTCCCTTCTTATGGAACAATTAATGTTGAGGTTGCTTCTCTTATTCTTATGTTATAAATGTTGTTGGTACTTCGTAATTATTATAATATTCTTGATGAAGAGTTAGTCCTAGTAACGTGTATGGAGAATATCGACCTTACGTCACTCCGAAAGGTTCAGAATATGATTCCATTGAGTCCTACATG
>ML360331.1:0-25191 GCA_005239505.1 Nicotiana paniculata | reverse complement strand
AATGCACATAAAATGTAAGGTATATCACATGTTAAACTATGCAATTTAGTCTCGCATCAGCAACATTCACTAAACATAGTTTATTTCAAAAGCAAACAAGCATTTTTTTCAAACACATAGTAAAAATATAATTTTAGAAATTGGTTAGATGAACCAGTGAATGTGACACAATCAGAGGCATTGCGACTTCCTTTGCTATAGAATTTTGAGGTTCCTCCTCAAACTTCTGTCCCAGTTAAATGGACAACATTTTTGACTGCTCTATATGTTGCGATCAGATGAACTTGCTTCGGAATTTTGAGGGTCCTCCTCAAAATTCTGCCCCAGTTTCTGATTGTGGGGAAAATAGAAATTTTATTGAATTGTGACCGAACCCATAGGGCTGCCGATGTATCCCCTCTTAAATGAGAATCAGGTCGAGCTTAGTTCAATTTACATCATATGCGGAATACATAAATTGTTTACACATAATATCGCTTGACTGCATCTGAGTTGATTGGTTTTGGCCAAATTTCTCCTTCTATTTCTGCGAGTATGAGGGATCCTCCTGTCAACACTCTATGAACCATGTAAGGACCTTGCCAGTTGAGAGAGAAGTTCCCTTTGGCTTCATCTTGATGCGGGACGATCTTCTTCAACACCAGCTGCCCCGGTGGGAGCTGTCTCGGCTTGACTCTTTTGTTGAAGTCTCTGTACATTCTGTTATGATAAAGTTTCCCATGACATATTAGGTTCATCCTCTTTCCATCTACGAGGGATAGCTGCTCATAATGGCTCATTATCCATTATACGTCGTTGATCTCAGCTTTTTGTATGATTCTCAAGGAAGGAATCTCCACCTCGGCGGGAATAACAACTTAGGTACCATAAACCAGCAAGTAAGGAGTTTCCCCGGATAATGTGCGAACTATGGTACGGTATCCCAATAAAGTTAACGATAGCTTCTCGTGCCATTTTTTGTGATTTTCTACCATTTTCCTTAGCATCTTCTTGATGTTTTTGTTGGCGGCTTCCACATCTACATTCATTTGAGTTCTATATGATGTGGAATTCTTGTGCTTGACTTTAAAAGTCTCACACATGGCTTTCATCAGATCACTATTGATATTGGCAGCATTGTCCGTGATGATGGACTCTGGAACTCCGAACCGACAATCAATCCGGTCGTAGAAAAATCTGTAACGACCTTCTTAGTCACAACTTTGTAAAATGTGGCTTCAACCCATTTTGTGAAGTAGTCGATAACCATTAAAATGAATCGATGCCCATTTGAGGCGGTGGGCTCGATTGGACCAATTACATCTATTCCCCAGGCGGCAAAGGGCCAAGGTGAGCTTGTTGCATTAAGCTCGTTTGGTGGCACTTTTATCATATCTGCATGTACTTGACATTGGTAGCACTTTTGAACATATCAGATGCAATATGTCTCCATGGTCATCCAGAAAATAGCCGGCCCTAAGTATCTTCTTGGCCAGGACAAATCCATTTATATACGGGCCGCAGGTCCCAGCCTTCTAGTAATTTAGAAGCTTCTTTTGCGTCAACACACCTTAACAGTCCCAAATCAGAAGTTCTTCTACATAGGGTTTCTCCATTGAGGAAGAAATGATTGGATAATCTCCGAAGAGTGTATTTCTGAGTATGGTTTGCAATGCTCCGGGTATTCTCCTTTTGCCAGATACTCTTTGATGTCGTGGAACCAAGGACTTCCATCTGTTCCCTCTTCGATATGAGCACAATATGCCGGCTGATTATGGATCCTTACTGGGATAGGATCAATGGTATTCTTGTCTGGACGTTGTATCATTGATGACAAAGTGGCCAATGCATCGGCAAACTCATTCTGAATTTTGGGAACATGCTGAAACTCTACCTTTGTGAATCTTTTCTTCAATTCCTGCACATGGTGTAGATATGGAAATATCTTGGAATTCTTTGTAGCCCATTCTCCTTGCACCTGGTGCACAAGAAAATATGAATCGACGATTACTAGCAACTTCTGAATGTTTATGTCAAAAACCATGTTGAGCCTTAATATGCAAGCCTCGTATTCCTCCATGTTGTTGGTGTAGGGGAATCTGAGTTTCGCAGATACCGGATAATGTTGACCAGTTTCCAATACCAAGATGACTCCAACTCCGACTCCTTTGAAATTTGTTGCTCCGTCAAAGAACATTCTCCAACTGTCATAGGACTCAGCAATGTCTTCTCCTACGAATAGTACCTCTTCATCAGGAAAATACGTTTTCTGGGGTTCGTGTTCTCCTCCCACAGGGTTTTCAGCAAGATGATCCGCTAGTGCCTTTCCCATGACTGCTTTCTGCATTACATAGACAATGTCGAATTCGCTCAACAGGATTTGCAATTTAGCTAGCTTTTCAGTGGTCATGGGTTTCTAAAAGATATAATTAAAAGGATCCATTCTCGATATAAGGCATGTTGTATAGGCACAGAAGTAATGTCTCAGCATCTGAGCTATCTAGGTCAAGGCACATCAGGTTCGTTCCAATAGAGAATATCGTGCTTCATAAAGTGTTAACTTTTTACTCAGATAGTAGATGGCTTGTTCTTTTTATCCTGTCTCGTCGTGCTGCCCCAGAAAGTAGCCGAAAGTTCCATCTAGCACTGCAAGGTAAAGTAGCAGTGGTCTGGCTCTGGCGGAACCAAGACTGGTGGCATTGATAAGTACTCCTTGATTTTGTCAAAAGCCTTATGACAGTCCTCGGTCCAACTAGTCGTTGCGTCCTTCTTCAAAATCTTGAATATTGGCCCACATATAATTGTGGATTGGGCTATTAAATGACTGATGTAGTTAGGGCGTCCCAGGAAACTCATCACATCTTTTTTGATTTTTGGCAGTGGTAATTCTTGGATGGATTTGACCTTCGATGGATCCAATTCTATTCCCTGGCGGCTGACGATGAATCCCAATAGCTTTCTGGCAGGAACCTCGAATGCACACTTTGCGGGGTTTAGCTTTAGGTTGTACTTCCGCAGTCTGTCGATGAATTTCCTCAATTCCGCTATATGATTTGTGGCCTTCTTGGATTTAATGATGACATCGTCCACATACACCTCAATCTCCTTTTGTATCATGTCATGAAATAAAGTCGTCATGGAGCTCATGTAGGTGGCTCCAATATTCTTTAGGCCAAATGGAATCATCTTGTAACAATACACACCCCCTGGTGTAATGAAAGCTATTTTCTCGGCATCCTCGTCGTCCATCTAGATCTGATGGTAACCGGCGAAGCAATCCACGAAAGACTAGAGTTCATGCTTTGCACAATTGTCAATTATGATCTGTATGTTTGGAAGTGGGAAATAATCCTATGGACTAGCTCTATTGAGATCCCGATAATCGACACAAACTCTAACCTTTCCATCCTTCTTCGGAACTGGAACGATGTTGGCTAACCATGTGAGATATTCAACTACTTTGAGGACCTTGGCCTTGATTTTCTTGGTAATCTCCTCTTTGATTTCAGGCTTATATCAGGTTTGAATTTCTTGAGTTTCTGCTTTACTGGTGGACACATCGGGTTTGTGGGCAATTTGTAAGCCAGAATAGATGTAATTAATCCGGTCATATCGTCATATGACCATGAAAAAACATCCTCATACTCTTTCAAGAACTGAGTTTACTCTTCTTTCTCTGACGGCGACAAGTGAATGCTGATGCGGGTCTCCTTGACGGTTTCAGAACCTCCCAAGTTAATTATCTCAGTTTCGTCCAGGTTGGACTTGGGTTTTTTCTCAAAATCCTCTACCTCTCTGACGATTTCCTCGGGTATGACATCCTCTTCTTCTGAATCACTATCCTTTTGTTACGTTGCCTCATTACATGTGACAGTTGCTGGTTCATCAAGGTAGGAAATAGTAATGTTGTATGGATAAAGATATCGGAAAAGTGGTAATAATAACCATCGATTCATTGAAAGTGTAAAATAAATGTGATTTTCAATAATTTAAACAACGTTTTGGAACATTGGGAATATTATTTAAAACAAAATTCTAAAAGGGAAATCATTTTTTATTAGAAAGCAAAATAAATAATGTTGTTCAGCCTTACTACCCTGAGACTCGTCGGGGCCTGGATGGTCTGACAATCCAATTCATGAGGAATGTTCCTCTCTCTACAGCTCGGATGGTAAGGCCTTCCTCCTCCTCCTCCTCAACAATTACCCAACCGCCCATATCATCATCTTCCAGAAACAGGTTCGTCAAGGGTGCCAATGCTTCTTCCTCCTCTGATCCCCATATAATGTCGGTCTTTTGGGAAGTCTGACTCAGGTGTGGCACATGCTGCTCGAGTGGATAGTACAGGCCACGCCATGGTGGTGACCAATTGCTAAATTCCTGCCAAGTGTACTGATATCCTAGCCCAAAAGTGGTACCATGGCGCTTTGGTTGTATCGGCTTGGAGATGCCCTGAATCCAACTTGTCAATTTCTCAAGCTCCTTAGCCATGTTCTTAATGAGAAGGTCCTTCTCAGCAGATTCTGGTGTATAGGATATGGGTTGAGTGGAGTGAGGTAGAGTTTACACATATATGGGGTTGTTTTGGTGATCGAGAGTTTAGGTATAATGATGATCATTGGTGGAGTTCTAGGGTTCGGGAATAATTTTTAGGGTGTCTTGTAGAGTATTGTAGGTGTTCTGCTGATATTGTGGAGGGATAGTTTGATTTTGTGGTGGGGTTGTATAATGGTGAGGTGCGGGAAGATTATGTGTGAGTTTGTTGGGTGGGTTTTGAGGTGGTACGGGATTCTGGGTGTTTGGGTGGTTGACGTCTGGGATATTGAGTTTGAGGGAAAGGTTTTCTAAGCTCCGGACCTGCTCGAGATCACCCTGAAGTTCTAATATTATCTGTTCCATCCATGAGACCATATCATTTGAGGCCTGAGTACCCCGACCATTGAAAGCTTTCGCATGTTCAAGATGTGTATTGTTGTCTTTTTTGGTGCCGTTCAAGTCATCCTTTTTTTCTTTTCCTTTACATTTCGGTGTACTAGGAGTAGGAGAAGGTGGAGGGCCCCTGGATCTTGTGTGATAAGCTGATGATGCCAGTATGCGCGAACCAACCTTTGGGGAATGGGGAAAAATCAAAAGAAAGAAATAAAAACAAAAAGGTATCCAAGTCAGTAAAAGTTCTGGGAAAGAAATTTGCGGTATTTAAACACATATTGCGGGAATGTAAATTCGCGTCCTAATTTTGGGAACCTCATTGTGCCCGAGGTAGGCCTAGAGACAAGTTGTGTTGGATAACTTAAATGCCAATAATTTCCTCATTTCATTAACATAAAAATAAATGAATCCAACACGACACTAAGATAATAAAAGATAAGTCACTACTGGAACTTGGCCTTATTACATTTAGGAAAAGCAAAGAAATCTAATCTACTTGGTCCCAGAAGGACCCTCCCAAGGCTTGATCTTCTTGGCTCTGTCGATCAGGTTCCCCAGGTCGTGCATGCCCAGCAGTATGTATACTCTCGCTAGATGTCCTCCTTCGTTTCTCTTAGCATTCTGGCAGTCGGCGACTCTTTTCCTCGTCTTCCCCTCCAGTTCCATCAGACCTACTCCAAATACTCATGCCTTTCATTAGATTTGATAGCCCTTTCCCTCCATTCATTTATCAGTTCCATATCAGTCTTGTGTTGCTCTAGATTCTCGGCCTCGGACTCATGAACCCTTTTGCGCAGTTTATGTATCTCACTTGGGCTTCAGCAACTTCGTCTATTACCGTGTTTCCTCAACCGATTCCCGGCTCAACTACCCCTGCTATGCTGCCATCCAACCATGATGGGTAAAAGCGTACATGACCTGCGTGGTACCTGTCTGGCTCGATGGTATCATTCTCCACAATAATCTTTGAGTGCCACATTTGCTGAGCTTGGAACTTGTAAGGGATGTCATGATCCTGAAAATCTGCCCGAAAAGGACTCATCTTCGCAACTCGCGAAATGACCTGCCTTCTGCCTTCTTGTCTCAAAACCTTAATGGGAACATAAGGGTATATCCCCCCTTAAACCAATCAACACCAAGTGAGGAGCTTTCCTTGACCTGATGATGAACTCGTCAGTAGGTAACCATTCAAACATCCACTGGACCTGATCCTCGGTCGGATTATCGAAGAACTTCACCCATTCCTTAGCACTTTCTGTTTAAGAAAACCTGTCCGAGATATAATCATCATCTTAGTGTGGTGGAAGGCTATGTGATCATTAAACGCCCTCCGTGGAAACTCCTAACAATATTGACCGTTTTCGAGATGCTCTAGTAACCAAAGATGTAGTAGCAAATTGCAACCCACGAAATGCTTAAACCCCTTCTGACAGTTGTATAAAGCCCGGTAAATATCAACTATAATCATAGGGACTATGGTGTATGTTTGTCCCTCAATTCTCTCCATTAGAGTTTTGGCTACCATAGTCAGTCTGGTGTGAATTATGTCCCCTTTCATTGGGAACACTATCCTGCCCAAGAAGCAAACAACAAACATGAAACTTATGCGGTGAATGTCACCCAAGGAAGTAATAGAGAAATCATCATGGAACATATGGAAGGACTTGCTATGACCGTATCTCTCGTACAAATAGTCAAAGGGTATGTAAGAGTTCTTTAAGAACTCCAAATCTGTGTTCTTTTTCAGACCCATCATCTTTAAAAACCCCTTACCAGTGCGATTTTTCGGCACCAATAGACCAGGGCTGTCCCAAGGTATCCCAGCGAATCCCCTATTTTTTCTAGGAGCGGGGTCATTTCTATGTTCCCAAAGTGATACACAGACCTTTCACTATCCCAGAACATAATTGCAGCTTCAATCAGAACGTTGTTTGGTTGGATGTCTAACAGAGAAGGTAAATTTCTCATGACTTTTCTCACATGTTTCTTGTCACTTGAGGAAATATCTTCCCACCAATCCAGTAGCAGTGGTGGTATATTTCGGACCATGCTGAACTTGGGGACCTCGTGCCTCATTTTCTGCAAAACAAAGAAGGTTAGGCCCTTTTCCCCATCCTGATTCGACTATTTATACATCCATGATTAGCATATTGGCATTTAGTTCTCCAAAATTAATGCACAAAACGTGATTGCTTCCATTGGGATTATGGAAACCCCGGTGGAGTTTTTGATAAGGTTTGTCTTAAGGGGTTATTATGTAGAAAACATATTAACATGGCTAAGTTTAACCATGATGTATGTACAGTTATAATCAGAGTAAGGTTGCTATGGAGGTCTAGACTGTTACCCTTAAGCAGACAACTTGAGGGGGGGAAGGCACGTAACCGTCGATTGCACCGCTGATCGACTAGTTTTACCATAAATAAGCCTTTCCAAATTTAAGGGGTGATATATAAGAAGAGCACACACTGATCAAGTGTTGCTAAAGGATTGATTACGCACGAGTGGAGTATGATGCTGAGCATGATTTATGCAACAGTAAATAGCATGTTGTCATGTATTTGCACGTTAGGAAAATAATAAATGCGGTATTTATAATTGAAAGACAGTTAAAAAAAAGAAAACAAAGAGACAAGTCAGTTTCGTAGTAAAGGAAATCATAAATACTTAAAAAAAATAATTAAGTTCACATAAAGGGAAAGGGAAAGGGTGCACATGTATCAGCAGAATCAAGCATGCTTAGACTAATTCATAGAAACAAGTTTGTCATGGTAAGAGCCTAATGATTCCCAGCAGATTCGCCATGCTATCGCGCCTCCTTTTTTCCCTCGCGGAGTCTGGGGTTTGACATCTTTTTGGGACAACTCATTTCATTTTGGGAAGGGGTATGGAATTTGAAGAGGCGCCACCTAACGAATTTAAGGTTCGTTAGGACACCTAATGCAAGTAACTCATAAACCGGTTTACATTACCAGAGATTGGGTAAGGGCTCAAAATTACCTTGAGGGGAAGGTGTTAAGCACCTCTCGAGGTCCACAACGGTGGGTCCCGGCCAAACTCATTTTAGTGAATTAGTCATAAAGCAAATTAAACAAGTAAATATCATTTTTTTAAAGGAATAAAATGGGTCCTATAGGATCCTATAGGATCATTTCTATGCAATACACGGTAAAATTTCCCCAAATAGAGGTGTTACGCGTAGCATTAGCGCACATGTCAGCATATCATTTACTATCCAATTACCTTCCCCTTAATCATTACTTAAGTGATTCTAATTGAATATGTACTCTATGCGTGCATTACCTGACCTTTTACCTATGGCCCTGGAGGTGTTTAGGACCTCTATTAAGGTGGTTCTAGACTCACCTATTGTGCTTAAAAAGATAAAACCTAAGCAACAAACAAAACAGATAGGACTGTCATATAACAACACAATCAAAGGCTCACATTTACCTCCACAAATAAGTACACAGTTGTACGTCTCAAACAATAATTTTTAAACACTTTAAAGTCTTATAGAAGGATATCTAGGTGAGCAAAAAATAAAATATGCAGCATTTGTTAAGGTGAGGCAGTGAACACCTAATCAGTTTGCCTACTGATTTTATGGCTTACAGAATCTGGGCAGTTTATAAGCAATGACACAAACACAATTTGGAACTTCAGAATTTTAGTTGTCCTACAGGCTTCCCCAGATGTGGATCAGGGGTATCCTCTAAACATTTCATCTAAGCATTAATCAGGACCATAACTGTAAACCAGTGATTGATTTTAAATAGGCAATTTTTATCCGTTTAGACCCTATGTCGTCTATGTGCTGAGGATGATCACAAGCATAAACACATAAATTGATTTTTTTTTTACGTATTTATTACTACAAGCATGATACTAAGTGTTGGAACTGTTTTTATACTTATAGGCATGATACCTAAGTGAGTGCAACATGATTATTAATACACAGAATTGATAAGTGGCCTAAAAACAGGATTTCTAATGCACATGTGAGAATGCTAGATTTTTTTAGAATGAAAAGTAGAAATTTAGGAGAAATAATGAGATGGGTCATATAAAAATGATTTCTAATGCACATAACAGTCCTATATGCATGGTTTCTAATGCATGTAGATAATCATAACAACCCTATGGGCATGATTTCTACCCGATCCCCACAAAATATATAAAAAGTCCCCCTAGTCTTACTAATATCCCCAAAATCTGTTTTTACAAAAATTATTATTACAGACCAAATGTAAAATGAATTGCAGGATGAATACTGTTATATTATAGGGAGCCTGGATAGGGCCAAATGTAAACCTGGAAAACCAGGCCATCAACCAAATCATAAGTGCCAGTATCTAATAGTACCAAAATGATATCCTGGTGTGTCAAAGTTCATAAGGGCCTCAAGGACCCCGAGCAATGCTCACACCAGAAACCATTTAAAGAAAACAGTTTTATGCATAAGTGTGGAAGAGTCAACCCAGTGCGTCAGAGTTCGGAGGAGACTCTTGGACTCCTAGGTAGTGCTCACAATGGAGGGGCAGGACCCTAGGTATTCTAAGAGTAGGAGTTTTAAAATAGTATATGAAAATAGGGAATAGTTTTAAGAAAAACAGTATAGAAGTATAACATGAATAAACAGAGTCATTGTAGCACTCAGAGTTCAAACAAAGACTTACAACAATCAAACGAGGGAAAAAAAGCGGGATCATAACCATTTCAGGCAAAGCTTTACATTACCTAGATTTAACTTAGTTCATTAATTATCACTAAGTGGGGCACATAGCATGCTGGGAACAAAATAATAAAAAGACAACTATACACAGAAGGGTAGTAGGGGTTGGGAACATAGAAGTCATTAGTCAGGGACACAAAAAACAGGGTGAGAGTGATAGCCTGCTAGTTAACACAAAGTAGGTTGACATATTGGAACATCCAGATTCCACAACATTCAACAGGGATAAATATACTAATCACAAGCGAAAACAGGAAGCACATAGGTTTAAATAACCAGATTACACAACACTGGACAGGAGATAACAACATAAGTAACCATGATTACATAAAGCAATAGACATGAAAGGCATAGACGTTTGGCTTCATGAAAGTACTCAGGCTAACTAAGGTCACTAAACAGGAAGGACATATGTAGTCATGCTAATTGAGATCAACACACAGAAAAGACATGGATTAAGCTACACATAAATGGTCATACTAATTGAGGTCGATAAGCATGAGAGACAGGAGTTTAAATACAGAAGTAAACATGTTGATTTAAAGCAATAAATAGGAAAGACACATATCTAAATACAGAAGTACAGCATACTGATTAAAAGCAATAAACATGAAAGACATATGTGTAAACACAGAAGTAAAGCAGTAGGCAGGAAAAACACATAGTTTTAATCTTCATATAATAATGAATGAAAATAGGAGTGGATACATACATGTTAAAGATAGCAAAATATAAGGTGAAAGTATGCATAACTCAGTGGTCTTGCCTTGGATTTCAGCCGGCTAGACAGTGTAGTAAACATAAGTAGCAGAAGGGTCTGAATGAGAGCAAAGTTTGTGTGTATGTGTTTCTTTCTGAATTGTGTTCATGTTTTAGAAGAATCAGAGTGAGAGTTTATATAGCACTTAGTAAGGTAAACTAAATAAGTAAATAATAACTCAGAGTTTGTAAAACAGGGTACTCAAAAAAATCAACCAGTTAATTGGGGAATTAACCCAATCAATTCATAAAGAAAATCCAGGAGAGACCCCTTAAATTGGGAGGGTCAATTAACAGCACCGATTAGGGTTCAAATAAAGTAATAAATCAATCACATACCAATATAGGAGTTAATTGAACCCCCTAAATCAGACTAATAGTCTAATTAAGGAAACTATTACTAATTAAAGTCACAAAATAAGGAAAATAGGCAAGTCACAGTGAAGTACTGATTTTAATGGAAAAATATAATTTGTACCCTAAATAAAATCAATCAACATATTTGATTGACATAAATAAACAAAATAACAGGAAAAAATTACTGAACTAATTAGTGCAATAAACGGAAAGACCTAGGGTTTAAAGTAGATATGCAAAAAAATTAGTCAAACCAGTAGAGAATAATCAGATTCAATACTTGGAAGTTTGAAAATCGTTTGAAGAGAACCTAGGACGAATCCTAGTTCTTAGAAATCACTAGGATCAAATGGCAATAAAAAAAACAAAAGATTTTTGAGGAAAAGTATCGAATAAAACTTAAAACATTTTAGATCTACAAGGATCTGAACAGACCCAAGTAGTCAATAATTAGGGTTTTCAAAAATGACAGAGATGAAAGGAAAATAGGTCTAAAGCCATAGATGTGAACCATAAATAAGAACAAAATATACTCACAAACGGAAATGGCCATAAACAGGCCTCTGAGAAAGGTTTAGAACAAAACTAGGTTGAATCTCTTTGAGATTCTCTCATAAATCAACAAAGTCGAACAACCAGAAGATATAGAAGGCCGGCAAAGGCCGGAAAACACAGAGAAGCCTAATGAACGTTGAGGTTTTTCGGTGAAGGCGGCTAGGTTTTAGGGGAGTGATTGAGAGAGAAGGGGAGGGATTACGGAAACGAAGACGGCAGTGGAAAGGAAATGAGGGGGTTTAGGGTTGGCTTTAGGTTAAAAAAGGAAGGAATTAACATGGACCGCTGATCTCAGAGATCAACGGCCACGATTAGAGAGGGGTTGGGTCGGTAGATACAGAATTAAGCTTGGGGCGAATTGGGCTAAGTTTTAAGATATTTGGGCTGGTATAATTGGTTAGGTCCGAAAATTAAAAGAATTAAAAGGGCTATTTGTTAAATACCTAATTAATCAGTAAAATAATTTGTAAAAATAATTAACAGATTATAAAAGATGATGTTCATGCATAAAATGATTTAAAATAATTACTCAACATTACAAAAAATATAAAAAGGCATTTTCTGGTGAAATAATATAATAATGCATACATGGGATATTATTGCAAAGTTATTGCGATTATAAATAAAAAATATAAATGTGGCTGTTTATGAAATAATTAAAGCTTAGTATAAATATAAATAGTAAAATTAATCCATAAAATTGTCATAAAGTCGTTTGTGATGCAATTAGTAATTATTTCTCTAATAAAAATGCTAGGATAAATTAATAAAATCCTTAGAAAAATGCAGAAATTAGGGAAAAATATTTGTTGATGCTCATGTACTATTTTGAAGATAGATATGCATTTTAAAAAATTTTATAGGGAAAAATTGGGTATCAACAAACACCCTCGCTCCCTGAAGCAGGTCAAATAGATCATCAATGCGCGTCAAAGGGTACTTTTTCTTGATTGTTACTTTGTTCAACTGCCTATAGTCAGTTCACATCCGCATAGTACATTCCTTCTTATTCACAAGCAGAACCGGTGCACCCCAAGCCGACACACTAGGCCTAATATACCCCTTATCAAGAAGTTCCTGAAGCTTCTCTTTCAATTCCCTCAACTCAGCTAGTGTCATACAATTCAGAGGAATAGAAATGGGATGAGTGCCCAACACCAAGTTAATATCCTTGTCGGGCAGCATACCGACAGGTCTATAGTGAACACATTCGGAAAGTATCGCACCACCTGGACCAAATCAATAGTAGGAGTACCAGCATCCACTCCCTCCGCAAGGACAAATATGACAGACACCCTTTTCGAATCATTCGTTGGGCCTTCATATAAGAGATCACTCTGTTGGGAACGTAATCCAGAGATCCTCTCCACTCGATCTTTCACAAACCCGGCATTGGCAACGTCGAGGTCTTAGCGTGGCAATCTAGAATAGCATGACAGGAAAACAACCAATACATACCCAAGATCACATCAAAATCAACTATACTAAGAAATAAGAGATCAACTCTAGTCTCGAATTCCCTAATAGTCACTACACACAACTGATATACACATCCACGACAATAGTAGCACCCACCGACATAGATACATGAATAAGTAAAACTAAGGACTCACAGGGAATATCCAAATAACTAGTAAAATAGTTGGGCGGGTCAAATAATATAGAAGAATCTATGTGGCACACTGAGACAATACATGTGATCACTGCATCTGAAGCAACAACATCAGGCCTGGCAAGAAAAACATAGGATTGGGCTTGACCGCCACCTAATTGACCTTCCCCTCTAGGGCACCTCTAGCTGTGTGGGCCCTACCTCATTATGGTTGGGCGGGTGGTAAAGTAACTGGTGAAAAATTTGCAGCCTGACTCCTCTGATGCAGTAAACCTCTTGATCAACAAGGACATTGTCTCCACATATTCCCAAACTCCCCACACTCGAAGGAACTCCCAAATGGTGGCGGTGGGGGACTAAAGGAGGCCCCGAGTACCGGAATAACTGCTAGAAGGTCTTGGCATAGATGAACACTGAACCGATGGAGAAGAGGATGAGCAATGACTTGGAAGGGCGTTGAGAAATGACTGGCACTGACGAGCACTGTATGGACCATGGCTGGATGATGCACCGTGATTAACTAGACGAGCCACCTGAATGTGCCTATAAGGACAACCCCTGTTGTGGTAGAACTGACCCCCAAAAGAAATGCCACTGAAACCACCTGGTCCACGAGGCCTCATGGCCTCCCTCTCCCCATGCTCCTGACTATGGATTATCTCTAGTCGCCAAACAATATCAACCAACTCGTAGAACTGAGCACCAGATACACTCTCCCAATTCATTGCAAAACACAACTGATTGGTGAGGCCATCAATATACCTCATAATCCTCTCCCTCTCAATGGGAACCAACCGAAATGCCTAATGATCCAACTCTGAAAATCTTATCTCATACTGGGTCACACACAGGTCATCCTAACGTAGCTGCTCAAACTACCTGCGCAACTCCTCCATATGGGTCGGTGGCACAAACTTCTCCAAGAAGAGAACGGAGAGCTCATGCCATGAAAGTGGTGAGGCACCAACTGTCCTAATCCTCTCCTAGGCCTCCCACTATATGAAGGCAGCCCAAATAAACTGAAAAGTACTAAATGAGACACCACTTGTCCCCAGAATACCCCTTGTACGAAGAATACGTTGAAACCTATCCAAGATGTCCTTGGCAACATATGACTCAGCCCCACTAAATGATGGAGGCCAGAGTCTCCCAAACCTCTCAAGTCTTTTTTGCTCATCCTCACTCATAAAGGGACCCACCTGAGCCTTAGAAGCTGCAACCGGCTGGGCTGGTAGCACCCCCGATGTTTGAAGTCCGTGCATCACCTTCTCTGGAGTATGAGCGGTGGGAGTTTGAGTACCTCCCCTGGCCTGAGAAGTGGGTGGCATGGTACGAATAGAAGCTGCATGAGCAAGGGTGGTGCACAGAGTTAAAATCTAAGTCAAAGCATCCTTAAGCCCTGGAATCATAATGGGCACAACTGGTTCCTGAGTTGAACGTACTGGCTCAACCATATATGGAACCTGCTCTCGAGCTAGAGAAATTGGTGGATCTGTAGGTGCTTCTCTAGCTGTTGTATGAGCTGCACCTCTGCCCCTACCACGACCCTTACCGCAAACTCGACCTCTCCGTATTGATCCTCTAGATGCTATTAAACTTTCTCATGAATCGTGAGATATATGTAACCTAGGATTTGACACCAACCTTTCACGACCCAAAACTTGTCCTATCGTGATGGCGCCTAACGTGGTAGTAGGAAAGCTGACACCTCAAAACATTTCCAACACTTTTAAGCAAAAAAAAAACTAAAACAGGTTTAAATAATTAAAGCTCTCATAAACTAGATAGAAAGTCAATACTCAATACAAAATTTTTCAAAACTAGGGTGTTACTGAGTACATAAGCGTCTATACATCACAAGTCTAAAAATACTATCTACAAAAAACTGACATTAAATACATAAAGCTAAAAGATAGGTAGAGAGAATCAAGGTCTTCGAACGTGTACAGCTACCTCAAAATCTCTAAATGATCAAGTTGCTCAGATAATCAACACCCACCGTGTCCAGAAACACCTAGATCAGCACACAAAGTGCAGGGTGTAGCGTGAGTACAATCAACTCAGTGAGTAATAAGACTAACTATTCGATTGAAAGTAGTGACGAGCTTTACGGGATACAGATCAATTACATAAAATATAAAATATGCATGCTTTCACTTTCGACATGTAAAGCCAAAACAATGAATTCATGTCAAGTTCAATTGAAACAGGGTATCGTATCTCTCAGAGGGTAAATGATAATGATATATGTGTAATGACTCTACCAATCGTCTTGAGAGCATTATCCTGAACACTTATTTATTTCTCCCTCTATTTCATTTAAAGGTTATGTGGCTTGCCGATCAGTTTGGTTTTTTGTTTCGGAGTCATATGGGAAAAATAGTCCATAATATGAAAGTTTAAGTCGTAGGAATTGGCAGTAGGTTGAATTATGTGAAGATGACTCTAGAATGGATTTTGGATTGTTTCAATAGCTCTGTAGGGTGATTTCGGTCTTAGGAGATGGTTCGAATGTTGATTCGGAGGTCTGTAGGTCATTTTGGCGTTAATTGGCGAAAGTTGAAAATTGGATGATTTTTGGAATGTTTGACTGAGGGTGGACTTTTTGACATCGGGGTCGGATTCCGGTTTTGGAAGTTGGTGTAGGTTCTTAATGTCAATAATGACTTGTGTGAAAAATTTAAGGTCAATTAGACTTGATTTGAAAGGTTTCAGTATCGAATGTTGAAGTTTGAAATTCTAAAGTTCATTAAGCTTAAATTGGGGTGTGATTCGGGTTTTTTGCGTTATTTGATGTGATTTGAAGGCTCTACTCAATTCGTAGGATGTTTTAGGACTAGCTGGTGTGTTTGTTGAGGTCCCAGGGGCCTTGGGTGGATTCAATGTGGTTAACGGTCCAAATTTAGAGTTGAATGAATTGCTAAAGTTGGGCATCACCTAGTGTAATCGCACCTGCGGAGCCCTCATCGCAGGTGCAAGCTCGCAGAAGCGAGCTAAGGGATCAGGTGTGTTCTGGAAGGGCTTGTCCAGTAGTCGCAGGTGCAACATGAAGTCCGTATAAGCGGAGCTGCTTCTGCATAAGGGTGATTGCAGAAGCGGGCTGAGTGAGGGAGCTGAGGTACCAAGGTTTCTGCAAAAGCGGACGAGTGTCCGTAGATGCGGTTCAGAGTTAAATACATAAGGGTTTCATGATTTCTCTCATTTTGGACTTTACAAACCCGGTATAAGGCAATTTTTGAGAGGATTTTTGATGGAATTCTTGATGTATGTCTCTTGTGTTCATTTTTAATCAATAATCTTGTTTCCCCATTGAATTTCCCACCTAGTTTTTGTGTGTTTAAGGTGTAATTTGGGAGTTTGAGAGTATGGATTTGGAGTTTTTAATTTGGGTGTTTGAGTGGAGATTTGGTATCAGATTTGAGTAATATTCGTATGGTTGGACTCGTGGTCGAATGTGTGTTCGTATTTTGTGACTTTTACCTGATTCTGAGACGTGGTCTTGGATCGACCTTTTGGGATGATTTCTAATTTATTGTTAAAGTATTTACGTCATTAATTAGATTAGTTTTTTTATAGTTTTATTTAAAGTATGAAATTGATTTTGGCTAGATTTGGGCCATTTAGAATCGAAAAGTCGAGGGAAAGGCGTTCTTATTAACTGATTAAGCTTGATTTGAGGTAAGTGACTTATCTAACCTTGTATGGGGGAAATTCCCCTTAGGTTGTGGTACTGTTCTGATATTTGAAATGCGTGAAGGCGGTGTAAGCGAGGTGACGAGTGCATAAACATGTTATATGTTGAAAAATCCAGTTCTTGCTGAGTAGTTGTATTTTAATTCCTTAACTGAGTTTCCCTAGCCTTTGTAGTCATCATGTTTAGCCTAATGTCGCATGCCTACTTGTTTAAACACTTACTTGCAATTTGTGCAACATGCTTACTTGAATTACCTGTTTCATTGATTTGTATTCAGTCTTAATTTGAAGGAATTCTTGCTGTAAATTCGTTGCTTTTTAAGGTATGAGTTGTGTATTTACTTTTGGGACTACGAGGCGGTAGCTCAGGAGATCCCCTGTTTAATGTTTACTTTTGGGACTACGAGGCGATATCTCGGGAGATCTCATGTTGCATATTAACTTTTGGGATTACGAGGTGGTACCTCATTAGATCCCCTGTTGCGTATTTACTTTTACGACTACGAGGTGGTACCTCGTGTGCGCCACGGTTGTTATTCCTATTTGTTGTGTCGTTTCCTTTATGTATTTATCATTGTTAAATTTTCAGTTATTTCATCATATTATATTAGTTCTTTTGCCTTGTTTCTTTTATTCCACTAGGTCCTTGACTGACCTCGTCACTACTCTACTTGTTAGGATTGGCACTTACTAGGTACTATTCTAGTTTACTCATGCTACTTTTATGCACATATTTTTTTTCAGATCAAGGTACCTCATACCATCCCCATTATCAGTGAGCAGTGATTACGCGTAGACTTCAAGGTATATCTTCCAGCGTGCGCAGACCTCACAGTCCCCCTCTTTCTTTCTTATGGTGTTTCCCTTATCTTCATTAGACTCGGATGTATACAGACATTTAGTATTTATTTTAGAAGCTTGTGACTTATTTCTACCAGGTTTTAGGAATTGTAATCAATTTGAATTGCAGTTTTATTTATTCCAGATTGGGTCGTTAAAATATGGTACCAGAGCTCTAGGTTCATAGGTGTTATGAGTCACAAGAAGGTTTAGTAGAGTCTCGCAGATTGGTACGAAGACGTTTTTACTTATCTTAGGGAAGCAATGGAACTGTTAGGGAAAGATTCACTTATTTGATTCCTTATCGTGCGAGATTTTTACTTCGGATTCTAAATTTTAGTCTTCCTATTCTCTCACAGATTGTGAGGACACGTACATCTGGATTAGATAACCAGAAACCCTTGCACCCTGCTAGAGCCGCTAGAGGCTGGGGTCGGGGTAGAGGCTGAGGGCGTTTACTCTTAGAGGCTTGTAGACATATGTCGTATACGTGAAAGATTGTACGGCCATGTCGGCCTATGTTTTGAGTTTGTAAATGATTATGTGGCCTATTAGACCTGTATGTCACGTGTATATAATAATGTAATAAGAAAGATACGTTACGTTGGTACTCGGTCGCGTAAGGTATTGGGTGCCCGTCGCGCCCCATCGGTTTGGGTCGTGACAATTTGCTTAAGCTGGTTATAGGTACTTTTATGGTATATTATGGATTGGTCTCACTGAGTAGTATTACTTGTGTGAATTTTCATAATGTACAAGCTTCCTATTTGTTTCGGTTTGAAGTTAAGCATTGTGAAGGTTTTGTGATTTGAATTGTGAAATTTTTGTACTTACTAATTAGTTGATATTGATATGGTGGGATGGGTTGCGCTCCGTAAAATGTTTAATAAGGGTGATATATTGAGGAGGAATAAGGGTGAATTGATATTGTACGGAGGGATCGGGTTGCACGCCGCAACAGGCGTAATAAGGGTGGATCATTTGCTGAAATAAGGGTGAACTGTGATTGTGATTATTGTGATATGGTGGAATCGGGTTGCATGCCGCAACACTTTTATTTATATTATGTTTTTTATGCTGTTATGAGGAAATAAGGGAGGAACATGATATGTACGTTGGGATCGGGTTGCGCGCCGCGATAACTTATGTGTGTATGTTTTCCGTGCACTGTGTTAGCTGTGTGGTATTTTTGTTTACACTGAAGGATTGGTAGTACGTGAATGTTGTTGAATTACTTCTAAGAGTTGTAGTTATTTCTTACCAGGTGCAACGTTATTCTATCATGTCTTCCTTTTTTTTGTTTTTATTATGTATATTGTACGCAGGCCATATTGTGAGTGACCCGTCGTAGCCTCGTCAGTCTTTCATGGAGGTTAGGCTCGACACTTACCAGTACATGGGCTCAGTTGTACTGATACTGCACTCTGCACTTCCTGTGTAGATTCTAGAGCTGGTCCGAGTTGATCGAGAGGTTAGCTGTAGGATTCATCTACTAGGAGACCCAAGGTAGACCTGTAGATGTCCGCAGGCCCTGGCGTCCCCTTCTATACCCCATAGTTTACTGTTTCTTTATTTCGAAAATAGTTGTATTCCTTTCAGACTTTTACTTGTAGTAAATTCTAGAATGTTCGTGAGTTGTGACTCCAGATTATGGGTAGTGTATATATACTTTGAAGTTGTTATACAAACTCCACGTTTAATTCAATTAGTTATAGCTTAATTGTTGTTAATTACTGAATTGTAAAGGAATTTGTTCATAATTCTCTAGTGTTGGCTTGCCTAGCAAGTGTAATATTAGGCGCTATCATAGTCCCAACAGTGGAAAATCCAGGCTGTGACACTAGGACCAAAGCTCCGCAAGTGCGATTGGACCAGAAGACTTCAGCTACAACACCCCTTTTAACTCCAAAATTTGACCGAAAATCATCTGAACTACACCCGAGGCCCCTCGGGACCTCAACCAAATATACCAACTAGCCTTAAAACGCAACACGAACTTAGCCGAGTCTTCAAATCACATCAAACAACTAAATCCATGAATCGTACCCCAATTCAAGCTTATTTAAATTAAGCAAATTCCAACTTCTATAAACGATGCCAAAACCTATCAAATCAGCTTCGATTGACCTCACATTTTGCACACAAGTCACAAACGACACCAGAGACCTACTCCAACTCTAGGTACCCCAATCCGAGCCTGATATCCACAAAGTCCACTCTCGGTCAAACTTTCAAATTTTCAACCTTCGTCATTTCAAGCCTAATTCAACTACGGGCCTCCAAGTCACAATCCGAACACACTCCTAATTCTCAAATTACCCAATGGAGCTATCACAACCATCAAAACTCTATCTCGAAGTTGTTTACACACAAGTCAGCATCCAGCCAACCATTTCTACTTAAGCTTTCAACCTCAAGACTAAGAGTCTCAATTCATTCTGAAACGTCTCCGGACCCTAACCAACTACCCTGTCATGTCACATAGTAGCTATAAAGCATAAAATGAGCATTAAATTGGGAAACGTGGTTAAAACTCTCAATACGACCGGTCGGATCGTTACAAAATAACCTCAAAATTGAGATATAAACTCCAAAGAATATCCCTAATTATTTGCAACAACACCCAATCCAAAAAAATTATTATTTTTGAAAACCCAAATTCAAATGGAAAGTTTTGATGTTTTTAAATATGTCATGTCATTTCTAAAAGAGAGGGTCGTTATGGTATTAATAAGCTAAAAAGAAAAGTAAAATACAATAAATAAAAATGGATTTGAGCATATTCCTGGAAAATTATTTTTAATTTTACGTTCAGTGGCTTTTCATTCTCGTTTTCTCCTTATATTGTTCCTTTCTCCGCAGAAAATGCCAATTTCTACTTTACATGAAAGGTAACAAATTGCTCTGTTTTCTCCAATATATAGTTAGACTTCTCCAATAATGGTGGTGGCAAAGGATTTATAAAGCCCTTTTTTTTTGCTCGACAAAGGTGCATACTTTATATATTAAGAAACATTACAAGGAGCAGGATTTGGTGCAGAGTTACAAAGAGGAGGTTGGTCACTGATACCAATTGTCTCTGTATTTCCATAGTTACTGTTACAAGAGTTGGACAATTTAAACAAAATGAGGGGTGTTCCAGCTGCATGGCAGTATTTGTTGTGCACTTGTGGAGTGTACCTCGTTGGTCTGTTGTCAACTCGTGCAGTACAAAATGAGGAGGTTCCAAAAATTCAGTAGTATGAGTATTATGAGCTAGGGTTGCCCCACATTTAGCAAGTTTGTCTGCCACTTAATTTTTCTCCCTGTAAATGTGTGTCACCCAAGGACTAGCCAATTAATGTAGGAGATACCTGCATTCGTGACCCAATTTGAAATATACACTCCACTATATTTGATTTCTNGAATGTAAATTCCACCAATATTTTTTTAAAAATTATTTTAAAAATAAAAGTAAACTTAAGATATAGATAATATATATATATATATATATATATTATCTATATCTTAAGTTTACTTTTATTTTTAAAATAATTTTTAAAAAAATATTGGTGGAATTTACATTCGGTGCGTTGTACGTGAAACATCACACTTTGACATAAATAAACTTAAGGACCCCTAATTGGTGTAAGTTTTCCGCGTTTATTTTGATGGCATTGGCAACTGAATCTAATATGTGTCCTAAAGCCAAATATTAAAAGAGGCCCTTAATTCTTTAGTTATTTTTATACATTGTAGTTGATGTTTATTCTTATAGCTTCCTAATATGTAAGCGTATACGGCTGAAATCGGAGGAGTCTGATTTCGAGATCTATGTTGCGCGGAGACCGAGCTCGAAGAGTTCAAAGTGAGGTTTGAATTGCTCCCAGAACATACAGTCGAGAAGGCACATCGAGGACCCGTCACAATCTACCTCGAGGCAGTGCCAATTCGATGATCGTCAAGAAAAAATGGAAAATTCCTAAGGACACGTGTTTAGGACGGATAGGATTTGTAAGGAATAGTACAACTATGTACTAAATCGTTATACAGATATACCAATAGTTTTCTTTGTCATAATGACACATGTACCATATTAGGGTTTTCCCTTCCTATATAAAGGAGACCCAATTATTTTGTTGGATGATCAATTCACTGCTATAGAATATTCTACTCTACTTTTCTCGTTTGTTGTGCTCAAGTTTATTGTTCAAATTTATTATTATTCATTCTTCATTGCTACTAAGCTAGCCTCGAGGGCCCTGAGACCACCAAATTCGAGGCCTTCATTCCTTTAGCAACGATGGTTCGATTATCACGTTCTTCTTACTTACACTTGTCATTATTGATTATTAACTATTATTAGAATAAATCACATATTTTTAGAACCACAAATCAAGTATAATTATTAAAACCATTTTCGAGTTAAACAGTTTGGTGACAACCGTGGGGCTAAAGATAATCGTGATTATTTTGGTGCTAGTTTTCTATTAACATACGTTATTCTTCACACTTTTTCTTGTCCAAAGATTCTTCGATTTCAGGTAGAAATATTTCTAAGTCAGCAAACGCACACGGAAGCGACGGTCTTGGGTTCCATGAGGAAAATAGTGCAACAACTTCAGGAGCTGGTGTGCCACCGCTAAACCCTGAGGTAGCACCAGCACCAATTCTATCGACGTAGGTTCACACATTGCTTTGCACGTCGATTTGGGTACTGATATTGAAGGAAGTGTACGCGAAGGAAACCAACATGACATATGAAGAACGCATGCTCGAGAAGAAAGAGAAGTCAGCCTACAAGTAATCCTTGAACTGTTGCAAGCACAACAAGTTGTTATCGCTCAATTACAGAGTCAGCAAAAGACTCCGAGAACAGCATGACCAGAAACACCTCCTCGAGTTGAGCCAGTCCCAGAAAGATCAAACAATAATGGGTCAGGACGGACCCTACCATCATGAGAATACTCGAGGAACTAAAAGGGTCGAATTAGGTGAATAAAAGATAGAGTACAACGATAAGAGAGTGGAAATCTACAAGTCGAGGGTCGACCAGATCCCGGAAGCACCTCCAGTCTTGAAGGGACTGGATTCGAAGAAATTCGTGCAGAAACCATTCCCACCAAGTGCAGCTCCGAAGCCCATTCCGAAGAAGTTTAGGATGCCCGACATCCCAAAATACAACGGGACAACATATCCCAATGAGCATATTACCACATATGTTTGTGGTATAAAAGTAAATGACTTTAAGGATGACGAGATCGAGTCTGTACTGTTGAAGAAATTTGGAGAAACCTTGTCCAAAGGGGCTATGATGTGGTACCATAACCTGCCCCCGAACTCGATAGACTCGTTTTCCATGTCATCTGACTCATTTGTAAGAGCACATGTTAGTTACATAAAGGTCGCTACAAGGAAGTCTGATGTCTTAAAAATCAAATAAAGAGAAAAAGTGATGGTAAGGGCGTTCGTATCCCTCTTTCAGATGGAGAGAATGGAATTACCACCAGTCTCCGATGACTGGGCCGTGCAAGCCTTCACCCAGGGTTTGAATGAACGAATCTCTATAGCTCCGAGGAAGTTGAAGCAAAACTTGATCGAGTATCCTTCTGTAACTTGGGCGGACGTTCACAACAGGTACCAATAAAAAATAGGGGTCGAAGACGACCAATTGGGAGCCCCTTCGGGCTCTGTGTATCCAAGTAATCTATTAGAGAAGGAACCAAGAAATGCAGAAAGGGAGCTGAGGCCGAATAAGGAGAGATACCAACCATATGTCGAAGATCGAAGAAACACTTCGAGGCGTAATATACCTCGAAATGATCGAAGGGTGGATCAAGGCCGGAGCTCCCGGGGACTCATGATAAAAACCGGATTTGACAGGCACTTGGTACTTGATGGAGGTACCCCGATTGTCAGAGTAGAACTTCAACATCGATGCCTCAGATATCATATCATCCATAATCAAGATTAGAGACACAGTATTGACCGAGCATCTTCCAGAACGAAAGGTATACCTGGGAACGGGACTAACCCCCAAACTCAGGAAAAACATATTCATACCGGAGGTAACCACCCATCGATTGAGTGTCGATCCCAGGTTCAAACTGGTGAAGCAAAAAAGAAGGCATCAATCCGAGGGAAAGCATACATTCATACACGATGAGGTAATTAAGCTTCTTAAAAAGGATCCATTAGGGAGGTAAAATACCCAGAATGGAACGTAGTAGTCCCTAAAATGGGAAATAAACTGAGAATGTGTGTAGATTACAAAGATTTGAACAAAGCATGCGCTAAAGATTCTTTCCCGCTGCCAAACATCGACCGTCTAATCGATGCTACGGCTGGCCACGAGATCCTCACTTTTCTCGATGCCTACATTGGGTACAATAAAATTCAAATGAACCCGGAGAACCAGGAAAAGACTTTGTTTATCACAAAATATGGCACATATTGCTATAATGTAATGCCCTTCGGGGTAAAAAAATGCAGGAGCTACATATCAAAACCTATTTAATAAGATGTTCGAACATAAAATAGGCAAGTCTATGGAACTTTACATTGATGACATATTAGTTAAGTCCCTGCGTGCAGAGGACCATTTTACTCATTTGCAGGGAACGTTCGATATCCTAAGAAGATACAACATGAAGCTCAACCCCGAGAAATGCGCTTTTGGAGTCATCTCGGGAAAATATTTGGGCTTCATGGTGTCAAACAGGAGGATCGAGATCAACCACGACAAAATCAAAGCCATCTAGGAGATAACCTTGGTAAACAATGTGAAATTAGTACAACGGCTGGCCGGGCGGATAGCAGCCTTAGGCCGATTCATCTCGAGGTCATCGGATTGGAGTCATCACTTTTTCTCCATTCCCAAGAATAGAAACAACTTCGATGGACTCCGGAATGCCAACATGCGTTGTAAGAATTAAAACGGTATCTCTCGAGCCCACATTTGCTCCATACCCCAAAGGAATATGAAACACTATACTTGTATTTGGATGTGACCGAAGTTGCCGGTAAGTAGCGCGTTGGTTCGAGAAGAACAAGGTGTCACACCTCCTTTTTCCACCCCCGGGAGATAAGGGAGTTTTTCCAATTAAAGTGACATTATTCGATTTTAGGATTATTTATTGTTTTTTAGAGTCGCCACCCGGATTTTTGACGATGCTCCGGGACACCGTTTATTTTAATATCCCAAACCGAGGAAGTTTTTGACTCTGTTTAAAATGTNTTTTTATTATTGTTTGAAGTTGGAGTCGGGGACATGAGTTGCCGCACCCGAGTGTGGATTACATAATCATGACTATGGTCATGATAGTTAAAATGCTTATTTGAAGCAATTGTCGATTATTCTCTAAGTTTTGTAATTTTAGTCTAAGAGAGGTATTTTTGGACTAAAGTATAGATATGTGTTCGAAATCGTCTAAGACTAAGTTAGCTAGTTTAAGGATGAGTATTTGGGCCATGCCCAAATCTGGCCCAATTTGTAATTAGCACCTTAGGCCAACCTATTTTGTTCAATCTCTAAATATAATCATGAATGGGCTACCGTGCATATGAGATCAAATGATATAAAAAAAAATCAGGAGTAAGAAAACAAGGGACTTAAACGACATTAGTTAAGACATTCAAAATGGTATAATCTAATTTTTTTAAGGCTACTTATTACCATTTCATGTTTTGTGATAAAAGATGAATGCACTAAACAACCAAACAATTTCCAGCTCTGTTTTTCGTTTGTAGTGGC
>MDKI01028394.1:0-25928 GCA_005239505.1 Nicotiana paniculata | reverse complement strand
GAAGAGAGAGAGAGAGAGACGGACGAAGGGGAGGGGGGGTTAGACTTTCTAAGTGAATGGGGGTAGGGTTTAGTTTGGACATTTATGTAGTTAGGGATTGGGTAGTTCTCAGCCGTTGGATCTGGAAAGATCAACGACTGAGATTTAGCACCTCTTAAACGGTGTCGTTTTGGGTACTGGGTTTGGGCTGGAGTGTATTGTGTATAGAGAAGAGATTTGGGTTGTTTGTAGAGGCAGATTGGGCCTGGGTGATTTCAAGCCCATGTCCGAATTTAGTCTCCTTTTTTTTAAAAGATACTTAGGTTAATTAATCACCTAAATAAACTCTAATAATGTACTAATCAGTCTTAAACTGATTTCATTTAATTATATGTTAATAAATGAGTTAATTAAAAGTAAAACCATTAGTTTGGTACCCATAATTATTTAAAGAACCAATTTCGTAATTTTCTTAGAAAAAATGATTAATTTATGCAACTAATTATCAAAACCCCAATTATGTCAAATAATGAAAGTTTTAAAATGTTTTATTTGTTATTTATCACTTTATAAATTTTTAAAAGATGAACTATGCTCATGCAATGCAGCTAATTCACAAATAAACACTACAAAAATCTATGAAATTAATTTATTTATCGAATTTTTTAGGAGCATTTAGTAGGTGAAAAATCACATGCTCACAGTTACCATTATTGGTTTGTAATGAGATGGTGGTCTTAGTCAAGAGGAAGGATTCAATGTTTGGTTAACTCTGCAATTAATTAGAAATTTCTACACAACTCCTCCATTGTGGTGGTATCGCCAGCATTATAGTAGGATGTATATATATATATATATATATATATATATCATAAGGTGCATTGGGAGCATCAGATTCATGAAATTTTGGCTATTAAGGTTCAGGGAGTGTCATTGTGGCCAGATGATGAGTTATGCAGTACGTGGTGTTGATTCATCAAAGGTATGCAGTCATGTTATGGTGTATCGTGTGGTAGTTGATGCGGTGTTTACATATTAGAACTAGGCCTGACCGAGAATTTCAGGTATTGGAATTGGGTTCTGAGGTGATTGTATGGATAAAAGAGGATGTCTTCAGGTTTGATCAGGCCTATATGCTCAACTGGGTTGTGGTAGAACGGGAAGGTGCTCGAGGTACTAAGCAGTGATTTCAGATAACTACAGAGCATTTCCTAGCACGTTCGAGGACGAACGTCTGTTGAAGTGGGGGAGAATGTAACGACATGACCGGTCATATTTAGATATAGCGCGTCATTCAGCGCTTTGAAGTCATGAGCAACTCCATTTCAAGCATTATGACTCGTGGGCATGGTCGGAGTTGAATTTCGGGAAATTCGGAGTCAATTTGGAAAGAAAATTCTCATTTCAGAAGCGTTAAGTTGGAGAAATTGACTAAGATTGGAATTTTGAGTAAACGACCTCCGAATCAGGATTTGAAGGTTCCTGCAGGTTCGTATGATGATTTCGGACTTGGGCGTATGTCTGGATCGGTCTTTGGATAACCCGGGAGCATTTCGGCGTATATTGTGGAAGTCAGCATTTTGACGAAATTTTTTAAGTTTGGCTTGAAGCACATTTCAGTGTTATTGATGCATGTTTGGGATTCCGGGCCTGGGAATAGCTCTGTATGGTGATTCTGGAGTTGGGAGCACGATCGGAGGAAAATTTGGATGTCCGTAGGTTATTTTAAAGTCATTTGGTAAAGATAGAAATTTGAAGGTTTTTTAGAAATCCGACCGGAAGTGGAAAATTTGATATTGGGGTTGGAATGCGATTCTGAAAGTTGGAGCAGGTCCGTAATGTTGAATGTGACTTGTGAACGTGATTTAATAGGTTTTGGCATTGGATGTAGAAGTTGGAAATTTCAAGTTCATAAACTTTGAACTTTAGTGTGATTCGTGATTTCGGCGTTGTTTGATGTGATTTGCGGCCTCGATCAAGTCCGCATTATGTTTTGGAATAGGTTGGTGTAATAGGATGGGGTCACGGGGGCCTCGGGTGGATTCGGGGTGGTTAACGGATCAAGTTCGGAGTTTGAAGAAGTGTTGAGGTTGTTGTCATCTAGTGTGACTGCACCTGCGAGGCATTGGCCGCAGGCGCGGAGCCGCAGGTGCGAGATTTTGCTGGCTTGGCTGGGAGCTCAGGTGCGATGCAATTTCCGCACCTGCGAAGGCGCAGATGCGGACAATGGGGCGCAAGTGCGGATCTGGGCTTGAGCTGAGGATGTCGCAGGTGCGGGAGTTTGGGCGCACCTGCGGGAGCAGGTGCGAAGGTTGGATCGCAGGTGCAGAAATGAGGCCTGGGCAGAATGTTTTGAAACGAGAATTTTTCCATTTCTCCTTCTATTTTCATTTGGCATGGGGAGCTTCAAGGAGGGATTTTCATCAAGGATCACAAGGTAAGTTAATCCAACTCATCTCAAGTTAAATACAAGGTATATGCATGGATTTGAAGATGAAAATTTATGGGAAATTGGGAATTTTGAAGAAAACCTAGAAATTTGGTAATTTGGATTTTTAGCCACGAATTGAGCATGAATATTTGAGCTAGTAAGGCTATGGATATATTTTATGTACGAGAAATTTCGGAATTCGGGCACGTGGGCCCGAGGGAGTTTTAGTCAATTCATTGAGCGGAGTTGGGAATTTATATAATTTGAACTGTTGCATATATTAGAGTATATTTTCATTGGTTTGTCGTTATTTGGATATTTTTGGGGCGTTGTGCGTCTATTGGAGTCCTCGGAAGTGCTTGGAAGCCGGTTATGGAATTTCGGAGCGAGGTAAGTCTCCTTTCTAACCTTGCGAGGGGGAATTATCCCCATATGTGAACTAATTAAATATGTGCTACTATTTGTGGAGGCTATGTACACACGAAGTGACGAGAGTCTGTGCGTAGCTACTATTATGTTTATGTCCGGGTAGTTTAGCACCCGAAAGCATGTTTTATTTGATGTTCTTGTATCTTTGCTGACGAATTTCAAAAATGTTTAAACCTTACTGGACTTGGTAAAAATGGATTTCTAGAAATTATTTAAATACTATTCGTGTGACCTTTAATAGAGAAATTTGTCATTTACTTGAGTATTTGTTTACCCGATGTAGTCGCGGTGGACTGTTGATTGTGCATGATTGTGTGTGACCGCTTCGCAATTTACATTCTGCGAGCGGAGTGTTATTTCCCCCTCTCATGGGAGCGGGCCGTGCGCCAGGCGAGATTGAAAGATACATTATGGTTAATATTGTGTGTGCATGTGACCGCTTCGCAATTTACATTCCGTGAGTGGAGTGTTATTTTCCCCATTCTCATGAGAGCGGGCCGTACGCCACGACGAGATTGAAAGATGTAATTATGGTTCGGGCCATTCGAACCTCGGCAGTGCACATATATGATTATTATGATGGCTCAGGCCGGTTGTCCTTATTCCGTATGCGCATGTTAAATTGTTAATGATTTCATGGATTTTTAAGTGACAACATATTTGAGGGAAAATGAAGTAGTAATTGTTAATTTAAGATATTTGGGGGGAAATGAAGTAGTAATTGTTTATTTAAGATATCTTGGGGAAAATGAAGTTGTAATTGTTTATTTACTTTCAGTATTTAATTGAATTACAATTATCTTTAATGTTTACTATTTTTATCATCCTCGTATGCCTACTACTGATATCATATCTTGTTAAATTATTTTGTTAGACCTTAGTGAGTGTCAAGTCGACCTCCCGTCACTACCTCTTCGAGGTTAGGAGAGATACTTACTGAGTACACGTTGTTTTCGTACCCATGCTACACTTGCTGTGCATTTTGTTGCACAGGTACCATCATAGCAAAGTGGCTGACTTGCAGACTTAGACGGGCTGCATCATCCGGAGATGACCCGCAATCGGCAGAGTCTTCCTCATATGTATTTGTATTTTATATTAAATTCCTTGTCCAATTTGTATCTCGGGCAAGCTTCGTAATAATTGTATAAATTCTTCGAAATTTCTCATGTACTTGTGTCACTGGGTTCTGGGATGTACTTTATCAAAATGGAATATTGGACTGTTATTTCTACTTAATGGATTTTATTTAGATATTGCATGTTAAGTGAAAGGTAGTGATTTCAAAAATGTTAAAACAGGAAATTTAACTTAACCATTTAATGATTGGCTTGCCTGACAGTGGTGTCCGGCGCCATCACGACCTTATGGATTTTGGGTCGTGACACCATGGATATCATAGGCAATTTAATAAGTAGTGACAGGAAATAACAACGTCTTTCACATTTACAACTTTAAATCTTCGTCATTTTTAGTTGACAATTTATAATTTCCAGACCAGTAATCAGGTAAAAATCACAGCAAGTACGCAGAAAATATCATGTGAAAGCAATGCCAAGGGTCGAACGGCGCGAACCAATAATAATAAAATGTGCACTGCCGAAGGATCAAATGTCTTGAACCATAGATGCATCTATTAGCCCGCTCGCGAATCGATCATGCGACGCAGTCATATATAAATAATAGAGTTACCCTGCTCGCGAATCATACATGCGACTCAGGTACTCATAAATACAGATATTCACCCAATAAATTCACATTTTATTAGGAGAACAGTTACTCAAGGAAATGATAAAATTCTCTTTTAACGAACACTAAGATGGTATTTAAATATTTTCTGGAAATTCATTTGCCAAGTTCGATAAGATTTTAAATATTATAAATTTATCAGTAAGGTCACAGGTACGGCAAATAAAACATGCTTTATTAGGAAAACCATTATCCCAGGAAAAATCAATTATCTTTCTAGATGATTAAGGAAAATAAACTTCAACCTTCTTAGGTATTCAGTTACTAATTCGATAGTATTAACACTCTAATTTCATTAGCAAAGTTATAAGTACAAGAAGTAAGGCATGCTAGTGGGTCCTAGACTACCCAGACACAAGCATGATAGTAGCTACGCACGGATCCCGTCACCTCGTGCTTACGTAGCCCCTCCATAAATAGTAGCACACATTCGATTAGTTCGCCTAAGGGGACGATTCCCCCTCACAAGATTAGAAAGGAGACTTACCTCGCTCCAAAATTCCATAACCGGCTTCCAAGCCCTTCCGATGACTCGAATCAATGCACAACGCTCCAGAACTTGACATAGATGACGAAAATCCCCTCTTGAAGCTCTCCAAAAATCGACCAAACAAGAGGAAAATGAGAAGAAATGGCCAAAATTTGTTTATTAAAACACCTCGCTGCCCAGCGATCCCTTGTACCTGCGGTCACTAGACCACTTCTGCAGTTCCACAGATGTGGACTCGTCACTGCTTTTGCGGTCCATGGCTCCTTGCCCATTCCCGCTCCTGCGGTTACAAATCTGCAGGTGCGATCTCGTTTCTGCGGCGAGACAACCGCATTTGCGGTCCCAGTCCTAGCTACCCCTCTTCGCTTCTGCGGCACCAAGGCCTCTTCTGCGGCTCCGCACCTGCAGCCAAAGCACCGCAGGTGCGGTCACACCAGATGACAGCAGCCCTAGCCTTTCTCAAATTCCAAATTCAATCCGCTAACCACCCGGAATCCACCCGGGGCCCCTAGGAACCCGTCCAATCACACCAAAAAGTCCCAAAACATAATGCAGACCTGCTCGAGGCCTCAAATCACATCAAATAACATCGAAACAATGGATCGCAACTCAATTCAACCTTTATAAACTTTGAAATTTCCAACATCTACATTCGATGCTGAAACCTATCAAATCACGTCCGATTGACCCCAAGTTTTGCACAAAAGTCACATTCAACATTACGGACCTACCACAACTTCCGGAATTGGAATCCAACCCCGATATCAAAATTTCAACTTCCGGTAGACTTCTTAAAACTTCAAATTTCTCATTTTAGCCAAATAACTCCATAATGACCTACGGACCTCCGAATTCATTTCTGATCGCGCTCCTAACACCAGAATCACCATAAGGAGATATTCCCAGACTCGGAATCCCAAACGGACATCAATAACACTGAAATTCTCTTCAACCCAGACTTATGAAATATCTTCCAAAATACTAACTTCCACAATATGCGCCGAAATGTCCCCGGGCCATCCGTAACCCGCTCCGAACATACGCCTAAGTCCGATATCATCATGCAAACCTGTTGGAACCTTCAAATCCTTATTCTGAGGTCGTTTACTCAAAAATTTGATCTTGGTCAATTCTTCCAACTTAAGTCTTCTGAAACGAGAACTTTCTTTCCAAATTGACTCCGAACTTCCCGAAATTCAACTCCAACCACGCCTACGAGTCATAATGCCTGAAATGAAGTTGCTCATGACCTTAAACTGCTGAACGACGCGCTAGAGATCAAAACGACCGGTCGGGTTGTTACAAACCATGTTAAATATTTGAGTTATCTGAAGTATATGTAAATAATCTTAAAATTTAAACTTTCTCGATAAATATAGATATATTGGTTATTAATTAAGAAATAATATATGAAATGATTAAATATTTCTCAAATCTCCTAGTTATAATTCTATTTTTCCTTTTTAGTACCAGTCTCGCCGGTGTCATTGGATCCAAAAAATAGTCAGAAAGCAAAATAATAACTCATGTTTATGGCAAAACAATCAAAGGTTGACACTATGAAGGATTCTTTGGATATGACTTGACACTTTTACTACTGCTTGAACTCTTATTTGGTGTGTTGATATTTCCTAAAAAAATTTCCTATTTTAAATTTTCCGTTTCTAAAATTTTATTTTAAATAATAATTAGTTTTATGACAATGTAAGTGAAAATATTATCCTTAATTCAAACTCATTTTAGTCGGCTATCTAATATTTAAAAAATTCTTTAGCATGTGATTTTCTTTCTAGTATGACTCCATTTTGATATTTGACATTAACCATGTTAAATATGTAAGTTATTTTAATAACATGTAAATAACCTTAAAATTTAAACCTTTTAAATAATCGTTAGATATTGATTAAGAAACACGACATGAAAAACGGATAACATTTTCTCAAATCTCGTAGTGGTAATTTTATTTTTGCACCATTCTTATTAGTGTCATTGGAATCTAAGTCACATTGCGAAATAATAACTCGTATTTATGAGCTATGGCAAAGCACAAAGGTTGGCACAATATGAACAATTCTTTGATTACGACATGACTCTCTTACCACGACTTGAATTCTTATTTGGTATGCTATTATGTTAAAAAAATATTTTTATTATGAAATTTCAAGTTCTACAACATTACATATATTTCACTAATGATTATCTTTCCTTAATTTAAAATCCACTTTAATCGGCTATCTAAAAATTTAAATGATTCTTTGACCGGTGAAATTTTATTTTACTATGACTCCATTTTGAGTTTATCGATATCTCTAGCCACATATTTTAAATTTTAATAACCTACCACTACATAAAAAAAAATTAATAGAATTAGCTACGAACGTCGTCGCTAAAACACTCGTAGCTAGCAGAATTTCTTGATAATTCTTTGCTAAATGAGGTTAGCGACGGAGTTTTCCATTTAGCTACAGAATTTGTCTGTCGCTAAAATCTTATTTTTTTTTAGTAGTGTACATATACATATTTTTGTTCTTTGAATCATTAAATGTTAGATTAATTGATTGTTATTATATAACATTGCATATATTATCATGAAATTGCCAAGAAGTTTTTTCTCGACATCATACTTGGCGTAACCTCAATGAAAACTACTTAAATTACAATTAAATACAAATTCAAATACCATATCAGTTTGTTAGTAATACTGATTTTTTTTAAAACGACACACAATGTGAATAAAAAAAATTCTAAGATATCCGTATCTTGTAATCTATGTATTTGAGTTGAAAAAAATATTTGAAATTGATGAGATCGAAATTTTTTACACTCAACAAAGATGAAACAGAAGAAGAAATTTGTTGTTGTCTCTTATTTCTGGTTTTTAAATTTTTCATACATTTTTTCTATATTTATTTTCTTTTATTTTTTTTTATGTTTTTTTTTTATTTTGTTACACAAAGTTAATTTATTTCGTAATAAAAAGATCAGTTTTAATAGAAATTATCTACATAAGATCTTTATTTATATTTTTAGTCTTTTGGTTGAAATTATGTCATATTTTTCTTTTGGTTTTATCTTATCAACCTAAACAGGTGCTCACCCAATCACTTAAATTTAAAAATTGAGGATGTGTAATTTTTATATAATTCATATATAACAGGTGTATAATCATGTGTAACTGGTATATCATCTATGTATATTACCTATAAAAAGTAAACAATAAATCAGGTCGGATATTTATGTAATAATCCATAAAATTTTGGTTTCTTGATTTTATCTATGATATGACTTCTATTATAATTATTCTAAAAACTCTCTACTAAAATCTAAAATATCTTATCTTTTATTTTAAAAATTACATTAAAATTTAAAAAATAATCCCATTTCGAAATAATTTGTTCACATTTTAAAAATAACTATTTCATGTCATACCAATTTTTTTTAAATATACTTTTTGTTACACTTGAAAATTGATACAGAAACTATCAATTAGAAACCAATATCCCTCTTTTTGAATTTGATAAAAAATCTTTCACATAATCTAATGGTTCAAAACTAATATTCTTCAATGAAAAAAATACTATACCCTTGCAATGTGGGTTTGACTGCAGCTAAATGAAGAGGTTTCGGCTTATACCCTTCAATTCCTATAAGGTATTAAATAGAAATTAATGATAGCAATTATATAGCCAAACTTTTATTATTTGTTTGATGTCCATTTATATAAATTGACTCTTCAAACAAATATTTTTCAAAAAAAAAAAAAAATTGTGTTGAATATCGACTGATTTTTGTAATGTTTCTTTCTCCAGCATGTAGTTTACTTCATTATATACATAAATAATTTCTTTATCAACTTTTAAACTTTTTTTTGTTATCTGGATAAACATAGACGTGTACCTTATATATGACATTTATTTTAAAAGAAATTTTCTTTATTCAAATCTAGCTATAGTATTTTGAAGAACTATAATTATAGGATTTTAAATGTAAATGAGTTTATAGTTAAATGGAGTATTTGTTTTTGCCAGAGGCGAAGTAGTATTTAAATAATTTGAATTAAGATAACAAAAGTTCGTAATATAATTGCATATGATCATTAACCAAATTAAGTATGATAACATTGTAACAAAAGATAAATTTCTTTTTTATTATTTCAAATTTAAAAACTTTATAGGATTTAAATGTAAGAGAGTTTATAGTTATACGGAGTATTCATTTTTGTTGCTAGAGGCGAAGTAGCATTTAAATAATTTGAATTAAGATAACAAATGTTCCTAATATGATTGCATATGATCATTAACCGAATTAAGTATGATACATGGTAACAAAAGATAAATTTCTTTATTATTTTAATTCAAATTTAAAGACTTTATAGGATTTTAAATGTAAAAAGTTTATAGTTATATGGAGTATTTTTTTTGTTGCTAGAGGCGAAGTAGTATTTAAATAATTTGAATTAAGATATCAAAAGTTCCTAATATGATTGCATATTGTAACGACCCGACCGGTCTTTTTGAGCTCTAGCGCGTCGCTAAGCGGTTTGAAGTCGTGAGCATCTCCATTCAGGTATTATGACTTTTGGGTGTGGTCGAAATTTAATTTCGGGAAGTTTAGAGTTGATTTGGAAAGAAAATTCTCATTTCAGAAGCCTTAAGTTTGAAGAATCAACTAAGATTGGAATTTTGAGTAAACGACCTCCGAATCAAGATTTGAAGGTTCCTGCAGGTTCGTATGATGATTTTGGACTTTGGCGTATGTCCAGATCGGGCTTTGAATAATCCGGGAGCATTTTGACGCATATTATGGAAGTCAGCATTTTTGAAGAAATTTCCTAAGTTTGGATTGAAGCGCATTTCATTGATGTTGATGTCCGTTTGGGATTCTGATTCTGGGAATAGCTCTGTATGGCGATTCTGGAGTTGGGAGCGCATTCGGAAGTGAATTCGGATGTCCGGGGGTCATTTTGAAGTCATTTAGCTAAACATAGAAATTTGAAGATTTTTGAGAAATCCGACCGGAAGTGGAAATTTTGATATCGGGGTCGGAATGCGATTTCGGAAGTTGGAGCAGGTCCGTAATGTTGAATATGACTTGTGTGCAACATTTGGGGTCAATCGGACGTGATTTAATAGGTTTCGGCATCAGATGTAGAAGTTAGAAATTCCTAAGTTCATAAAGTTGGGATTTGGGTGCGATTCGTGGTTTCGATGTTGTTTGATGTGATTTGAGGCCTCGAGCAAGTTCGCATTATTTTTTGGAGTAGGTTGGTATAATTGGACGGGGTCCCTGGGGCCTCGGGTGGATTCCGGGTGGTCAACATATCAATATTTGAAGTTTGAAGAAGGCTGGGGTTGCTGTCATCTGGTGTGACCACACCTACGAGGATTGGGCCGCAGGTCCGGCTATGGCGCCGCAGGTACGAAGAGGTGGTGGTCTTGCTTGGACTGCAGGTGCAATGATATTTCTGAACCTGCGAAGTCGCATATGCGGGTTATGGGGCGCAGGTGCGAAGTTGGCTTGAGCTTAGGGAAGTCGCAGGTGCGGAGGTTTGGTCACACCTGCGGAATCGCAGGTGCGAGTTTTGGATCGCAGGTGCAAAAAATGGCCTGGCCAGAATATTTTAAAACCGTGAATTGTTGGCCATTTCGTCATTTCTTCTTTGGTTTGGTCGATTTTGGAGGAGCTTCAAGAGAGGGGTCTGGGATCACAAAGTAAGTAACTCCTTCATGTTTCTAAGTTAAATACAAGGTTATTGCATGGAATTATACATGAAATTTTTGGAAGAATTTGAAAATATTGAAGAAAACCTAGAAATTGTAGTTTGGATTTTTAGCCATGAATTTGAGCATGGAATTTAGAGTAAATTGTATAATTGAACTAGTAAAGCTATGGGAAGAGTGTATCTTCGAGAAATTTCGGATTCCGGGCACGCGGGCCCGAGGGCATTTTTGTCATTTCACTAAGCGGGGTTGGGAAATTATATAATTTGGAATTGTTGCAAATATTAGAGTATATTTTCGTTGGTTTGCCATGATTTGGATAGTTTCTGGGCATTGTGCGTCCGTTGGACTCGTAGGAAGGGCTTGGAAACTAGTTATGGAATTTCGGAGCGAGGTAAGTCTCCTTTCTAACTTTGTGAGGGGGAATTGTCCCCCTAGGTGAATTAATTAAGTATGTGCTACTATCTTTGGGGGCTACGTATGCACGAGGTGACAAGAGTCCGTGCGTAGATACTATTATGCCATGTCCGGGTAGTCTAGGACCCACTAGCATGCCTTACGTGTTGTATCTGTGATCCTGCATGTAATATTAAACGGCTAATATAATCGAAATCGTAATTGAATATCTGAAGAAGACTAGGGTTCATTTTCTTAATCATCTAGAAAGAGAATTGATTCCTCCATGGATAATTGTATACTTGATAGGGTTATATTATGGAATATCATTAAACTCAGTAAATGAGTTTCAAAACAAAGATTTAAATGATATTTCTCGTGTTACTTTAAGAAGAATCTTACCACTTTCCTGAGAACCTACTTTCTTGATAAAAATGTGGAATTCTTGTGTGAACATGTGTAACTTTGGGTGCCTGAGTCGCATATATGATTCGCGAGCAGGATGACCCTGTATTTGTGTATATTCATATGAGCACCTGAGTCGCAGGTATGATTCGCGAGCATGCTAGCCTTATTATTATATGTATAACCGCGTCGCATGATCGATTCGCGAGCGGGGAAGATAGATGCATCTATGGTTCGAGTCGTTCGACCCTCAGGAGTGCACAGTTTATTATTGTTGGTCTGCGTCGTTCGACCCTCGGCCGCATTTACTGCGTAGTTTCTATGATTTGTTCCTGATTACTGGCCTGGAATATTAAGTTGTGAACTGAAATGACATAAATTTAAAGTTATTAAAGATTTTTGGAAGAAGTTGTTCCTTCCGGTTAATTATTTATTATTTGATCAAATCACCCATGTTGATTAATTATAATTAATATGACGAAGATTTAAAGTGTTAAATGTGGAAGAGTTGATATTATTTATTCCTGAACTTAATAAATTGCCTATGATAATCATGCTTAGTGTCACACTTGAATATTTTAAATTGACCTTTAGCAAGTGTCTAATTTGACCTCTCGTCACTACCTCTCTGAGGTTAGGCGGGCAATTTATTGAGTACACGTTGTTTTTTTGTACTCATGCTACACTTGCTGTGCATTTTATTTCACAAGTACTTTCATAGCGATGTGGATTATTGGAGACTTAGGCGAGCTGCATCATCCGGAGGAGATCCGCAGCTAACAGAGTCGCCCTCATACTGTATTACATTATTTTAATTTCCTTGTCCACTTTTATTTCGGACAAACTTTTTAGAAATTTCTCATGTACTTGTGGCACCGGGTTCTGGGATATGTTGGGATATATTTGTTAAAATAAGACTATTTAAACCATTCTATTGACTTAACAGATTTTATTTAGTTAATATATAATAAAGTGAAAGGAAATTCTTTTCATAAATGTCAAAACCGGAAATTATTTCAATTAATTAGTGATTGGCTTGCCTGACAATGATGTCCGGCGCCATCACGACCTTATGGATTTTGGGTCGTGACAACATAGTATCAGAGCACTAGGTTCCCGTAGGTCTCACGAGTCATGAAAAAGTCTAGTAGAGTCTTGCGGATCGGTACGGAGACGTATGTACTACTTATCTTCGAGAGGCTATAGGGTTGTTAGGGGTACTTCCCTTCTTGATTCCTCATCGTGCGATTCGATTCCTTTGAGGCTTATGCCTATGTTCATTCCTACTCAATCTTACGCGTCGCGAAGCGCTTGCTATGAATATGCGGTTGGAAGAGACCGTGAGGTGCGGAGGTTCAGTACCGGATAAGTGTTGATAATGAAAGCAGCTAGAGAAAGATGATCTTCGGAGAGCTTGAAGTCGTGGTGATCTGCTGGTTTGAGAGCTACAGAGAATGATCTTAAAGTGAGGCTAGGCGATGGTTCCGTTTCTAGTAAGCAAGGTGTAAGAAGCGGAAGTCGAGCAGTCACAAAGTGGGTGGAGCGGCAACATAGCTTGGAACTCAAAGATATCGTCTCGCATTTAATGGATGTCCATGAGGAGCAGACGGACTAGTAAAGTTGGTAAATGAAGCAGGGTGTAGGATGGATTATTGAAGTCGTAGAGAGCGTGCATTTCAGCGTCATTGGAAGGTGTCCGCGGGTGATTTCCACAAGTGGGTTGTCTCATGTGAATAGGTTAGCGCTGGCATGGTTGGCAGGTCTGTGAAGGGTTCTAGTGGCTATTCGGTAGAAGGAAGAATGTGTGAATGATGCTAGAGAATTTGAGTATTTAGGGAGTGCTAGCAGGAGAATTTGGAAGAATTGGACGGATTGGTTGAGCAAGATCGTGTTATCAAAGGAGAAAGGATCTCGACATGGTCTAGAGTGGTGCAAGGAATAGCTTCGGGCTAAGTGGGGGAGTCCCACCATCTGCAGTTGGGTTGCAGGATTGTCTTCTCGTGAGATTGCGGATTGTCAGCGTGTCGGCAAGTTATCACAGCTAAGGGAAACGAGTAAAATGGTGATTGTGCGAGGGATTTGATGAATGTGCGCAAAAGTTGGCCCTGTCGGACCAGGGTTAGGCTTTGGAAGATACAAAATTTTGCTTAAGGCATAGGTGAGTTGTCAGGGTAGTGACTCAGTCACGTGCTTCAAGGAAAAGGGTGTTCATGTGCTAGAAGAGCCTTGGAGTTGATTGTATTCGAGGCCAGTCATAGTGGGTGACTCTCAATAGCGGTCCTAGTGAGTTCAAAAGTTAAGAATGCGGAGTTTAAGGGTTTTAGGCACCAGTATGATCGAGAATCAAACTTTTGCAAAGTAATTTTTGAGAAAAAAAGGAAAATGGTTGGAACGTTCTATGATATGTTTCAGCATGCAGGATAGTATTGGAGGAGGGAGACAAAAAAAAATACTCTGAATTGTAGACAGATTTTCAAGAGGGTATGAGACGGGTTGCGAGATTTAGGCAGCATAGTCTCGTGCATCAAGGTCACTCGGGATGAGTGAGGGTTGAGTTTTCTATGAGTTGAAGGAAGTTGCTATTATTCCTTAGGGAATTGAAGATGATTAAAAGAAGATAGATTGATTAGCCATGGTTGAAATGGCACATTTACGGCAGTGATCAGTTCCTTGATGTGATTAAGTTATGCATGTGGTTTGTGCCGGTGTGTGCGGGGCTTGTTGGCCGTCGTAATAGATTTCATGTGGAGCATTCGAGTGTTATGGCCCGTCAGGTGTAGGCGGATCCCGAAAGGGTTATGGTGGTATAGACTACTACTTAAGAATTTGCATGTTGGGTGATTATAGGAATGCACCCGTGTGTTGAGATGGTACTCTTGAATTGAGTTAAGTAATAGGTTTCTATATGATGAAGTGTTCACCCTATTGGTGGTTCATAAGTTATGATGGAGTTCTTGCGCTACCTCATTGGCATGTTAGGTGCGGTAAGCAGTATGTAACTGGGAGTAAGAATCGAGATTGCGGTTTGATGTTAATAAGGATGTCATGAGCTTGGAAGAGCAAGAAAAAGTGATCATAAAGTTCATAGTAAGTTGGTGTTATCTTCAGTGTCACCTGAGATCGATATTCGGTGAAAGTGGCTATGTACCCTGGTCTGGGTTCTTAATGTGTTTTGCGGCCTTAGTGTGGTCTGTGTTATGGATGGGAAGACTTGCTGCCTTGTGTGGAAGGTCGTGGAAGCATGACCGCGAAAAGGTTGTATAAATGTGACATGTAGTCACTTGATGGATTGAAGATTTGGAGTGAGTATAAAGGAGTGCAATATTGTTTATTTGAGAATTTATGCCTGGAAGGCGTTCAGTTCATTTTGTTGGGATTATGGGGTGTTTGTCCCTGCTATGATGGTTGTTCTCGCGTATTATGAGAGAAAGTGGGTTAATATGGACCCTGGTGAGGCTATTAGCCTAGTTTGGTGTGAGCAACGTAGACTCGAGGTTTGTTGATGGATTTAAATATGATTATGGGCTCCGTATGAGCCAGGCATGTACATAGAGCATTTTTTTTTATGAAAAATTATTAGAATAGAAGATGTTGTTCCGTCTTCGTCAAATTCATGTGATATTATGATTGTGTCGTGTGAGTTGTGAAACGGCTTGATAATTTCCTATGTGTGGAAGTCCCGTGTAGTGGGGATGTTATGTGAGCAGGATAGCTCTTGAGATCCAGAGTGATATATATATATATATATCGCACCTCAGTTGTGCTTGAGTTTTGTAGCCTACGGCTTTACCAGTCTCCCCAGGATAGTATTATGCACTTAGCGTGCTTATGATCGATATTCAGTAATTTGTAATAGTGAGCAATTCAGCTCCGTGTATATTTCCTTATGTTAGTTTTATGATGGGATCGGGTGGCAGGCCTCCATGGGTATGTTATTTGGATCGGATTGCACGCCGCAACAGTGTGATGATGAGAAGGGTTAATATATATATTTTTTTCTTATGTTTTACTTCCTATTTTCTAAAAAAAAGTTTATCTTAGTTGTGTGAGTTGAATAGTCCTTTCCTGAGTCATTTCTTATCTATCATGTTTGAGTTATGGCCTATTGGCGCGATGTGGTATCATGTGAGGATGTGGGTCATGTTTGGGGTGATTTGTTGTCTGAGCAATTCATACTGGGTGAGACGAGATTATCGGATCAGGGATCAGTGCGATAATGTTATGTGAAGTATATATTAAAGGACAAATACCATTATTCAGGTTCATTATGAGGCGATGATTCTAGTCAAGATGAGATATTCAATGATTTGTTAACTCTGCAGTTTGGTATGAATTTCTACACATTTCCTCCGTTGCAGTGGTATCGTAAGCATTATAGTAGGGTGTATGTATATATCTTATAAGGTGCATTGAGAGCATCAGATTCGTAGAAATTTTGGCTATTAAGGTTCAGGGAGTGCCGTTGTGGTGAGATGATGAGTTATGCGGTGCATGGTGCTGATTCAGCAAAGGTATGCAGTCATGTTCTGGTATATTGTGTGGTAGTTGATACGGTGTTTATATATTAGAACTAGGCCTGGCAGAGATTTTCAAGTGTTGGAACTAGATTCTGAGCTTATTATATGGATAAAAGAAGAAATCTTCTGATTTGATCAAGCTAATATGCTCAATTGGGTTGTGGTAGCACGGGCAGGTGCACGAGGTGTTGAACAGTGATTTCAGATAACTCCAGAGCAGTTCTTAGCAAGTTCGAGGACAAACGTCTGTTTAAGTGGGGGAGAATTTAATGACCCGACCGATCATTTTGAGCCCTAGCGTGTCTTTCGGCGGTTTGAAGTCGTGAGTATCCCATTTAAGGTATTATGACTTGTGGGTGTGGTCGGAATTTAATTTCGGGAAGTTTAGAGTTGATTTGGAAAGAAAATTCTCATTTCGGAAGCCTTAAGTTGAAAGAATCAACTAAGATTGGAATATTGAGTAAATGACCCCTGAATCAGGATTTGAAGGTTCCTTCAGGTTTATATGATGATTTCGGACTTGGGCGTATGTCCGGACCGGGCTTTGGATAACCAGGGAGCATTTCGATGCATATTGTGAAAGTCAGCATTTTTGAAGAAATTTCCTAAGTTTGGCTTGAAGCGCATTTCAGTTATATTGATGTCCGTTTGGGATTCCGAGTCTGGGAATAGCTCCGTATGGTGATTTTGGAGTTGGAGCGCGATCGTAAGTCAATTCGGATGTCCGGAGGTCATTTTGAAGCCATTTGGCTAAAGATAGAAATTTGAAGATTTTTGAGAAATCCGACCGGAAGTGGAAATTTTGATATCGGGGTCGGAATGCGATTCCAGAAGTTGGAGCAGGTCCATAATGTCGAATATGACTTGTGTGCAAAATTTGGGGTCAATCGGACGTGATTTGATAGGTTTCGGCATCAGATGTAGAAGTTGGAAATTCCTAAGTTCATAAAGTTGGGATTTGGGTGCGATTCGTGGTTTCAATGTTGTTTTATGTGATTTGAGGCCTCGAGCAAGTCCGCATTATATTTTGGAGCAGCTTGGTATAATTGGACGGGGTCCCAGGGGCCTTGGGTGGATTTCGGGCGGTTAACAGATCAATATTTGAAGTTTAAAGAAGGCTGGGATTGCTGTCATCTGGTGTGACCGAACCTGCGAAGCTTGGGCCGCAGGTGCGAAGGGGTGGTGGTCTGTCTTGGAGCGCAGGTGCGATGATATTTCCGCACCTGCGAAGTCACAGATGCACGTTATGGGGCGCAGGTGCAAAGTTGGCTTGAGCTAAGGGAAGCCGCAGGTGCGGAGGTTTGGTCGCACCTGCAGAATTGCAGGTGCGAGTGTTGGATCGCATGTGCAAAAAATGGCCTGGCCAGAAAGTTTTAAGACCGTGAATTGTTGGCCATTTATTCATTTCTTCTTTGGTTTGGTCGATTTTGGAGAAGCTTCAAGAGAGGGTTTTCGTCAGGGATCACAAGGTAAGTAACTCCTTCATGTTTCTAAATTAAATAAGAGGTTATTGCATGGAATTATACATGAAAATTGTGGAAAAATTTGGAAATATTGAAGAAAACCTAGAAATGGTAATTTGGATTTTTAGCCACGAAATTGAGCATGGAATTTAGAGTAAATTGTATAATTGAACTAGTAAAGCTATGGGGAGAATATATCTTCGAGAAATTTCGGATTCCGGGCACGTGGGCCCGAGGGCATTTTGGTCATTTCACTAAGCGGGGTTGGGAAATTATTTAATTTGGACTTGTTGCAAATATTAGAGTATATTTTCATTGGTTTGCCGTGATTTGGATAGTTTTGGGGTGTTGTGCGTCCGGTGGAGTCGTCGGAAGGGCTTGGAAGCCGGTTATGGAATTTCGGAGCGAGGTAAGTCTCCTTTCTAACTTTGTGAGGGGGAATTGTCCCCCTAGGTGAATTAATTAAGTATGTACTATTATCTTCGGGGGCTACGTACGCACGAGGTGACGGGAGTCCGTGCGTAGCTACTATTATGCCATGTCCGGGTAGTCTAGGACCCACTAGCATGCCTTACGTGTTGTATCTGTGATCCTGTCTGTAACATTAAACGGCTAATGTAATCTAAATCGTAATTGAATATCTGAAGAAGACTAGGGTTCATTTTCTTAATCATCTAGAAAGAGAATTGATTCCTCCATGGATAATTGTATACCTGATAGGGTTATATTATGGAATATCATTAAGCTCCGCAAATGAGTATCAAAACAAAGATTTAAATGTTATTTCTCGTGTTCCTTTAAGAATAATCTTACCACTTTCCTGAGAAACTACTTTCTTGATAAAAATGTGGACTTATTGTGTGAACGTGTAACTTTGGGTGCCTGAGTCGCATGTATGATTCGCGAGCAGGATGACCCTGTATTTGTGTATATTCATATAAGCACCTGAGTCGCAGGTATGATTCGGGAGCACTATAGCCTTAATATTTTATGTATAACCGCGTCTCATGATCGATTCGCGAGCGGGGAAGATAGATGCATCTATGGTTCGAGTCGTTCGAGCCGTTCGACCCTTGGCAGTGCACAGTTTATTATTGTTGGTCTGTGTTGTTCGACCCTCGTCATTGCTTGCGCATGATATTTACTGCGTAGTTGCTATGATTTGTGCCTGATTACTGGCCTGGAATTTTGAGGTTGTCAACTAAAATGACAGAGATTTAAAGTTATTAAAGATTTTTGGAAGAAGTTTTTCCTTCCGGTTAATTATTTGTTATTTGATCAAATCACCCATGTTGATTAATTATTATTAATATGACGAAGATTTAAAGTTTTAAATGTGGAAGAGTTGATATTATTTATTCCTGAACTTAATGAATTGCCTATGATAATCACGTTTAGTGTCATACTTGAATATCTAAATTTACCTTTAGCAAAGGTCTAATTTGACCTCTCGTCACTACCTCTCTGAGGTTAGGCGGGCGACTTACTAAGTACACGTTATCTTTTTGTACTCATGCTGCACTTGTTGTGCATTTTATTGCACAGGTACTTTCATAGCGATGTGGAGGATTGGAGACTTAGGCGAGCTGCATCATCCGGAGGCGATCTGCAGCTGAAAGAGTCTCCCTCATACTGTATTATATTATTTTAATTTCCTTGTCCACTTGTATTTCGGACAAGCTTTGTACAAATTGCTCATGTACTTATGGCACCGGGTTCTGGGATGTGTTGGGATATATTTGTTAAAATAGGACTTTTTAAACCATTGTATTTGCTTAACAGATTTTATTTAGTTAATATGTAATAAAGTGAAAGGAAATTCTTTTCATAAATGTCAAAACCGAAAATTATTTCAACTAATTAATGATTGGCTTGTCTGAGAATGATGTCCGGCGCCATCACGACCTTATGGATTTTGGGTCGTGACACATATGATCATTAACCAAATTAAGTATGATAACATGGTAACAAAAGATAAATTTCTTTTTTATTTTAATTCAAATTTAAAAACTTTATCTATAAATTAAAAATTATCCTTTAATATATATATTTTTATTTGACTAACATAATCAAATATAGAATAAAGTTACCATATACTATTGACATTTATTAGTTTGTCACTTGGTTAACCACAATGTCAATTATATATGGTAACTTTATGGCTTTAATATATATATATATATATATATATATATATATATATATAGATATGTCAAATCATAATTTCAAATTTCAACTTAACTCAAAAATTATATTTTAAAAATAAAATAAAAATCATCCAAACGCCTGCTACTTTGGACTCTTTTTTTTCGCTGCTTTCAAAGGGTTTTCAGAAGATGTTCTTTCTTCTTCAACGCTAAGTTCCAGGTATCATCTTCTTCTTTTTCTTCTTCCATTTCTTCTCTGCTCTTCTTCTCTATGAATCGCTGACTTAACAGTTGAAGGACCAGTGGTGAAGCTAGGAAATTCAATAAGGGTGTTCAAATTTTAAACGCCCTTTGCTAGTTGGCCATGCAAGGTGTTCAAAGTCTATTTTTATCTATAACAAGCAATATTTTACCGTATACCTAGTATAACTTTTCGACGAAGGGTGGTCAGTTTACCGCCCTTGGGCCAACATAGCTTCGCCCCTGCGAAGGACCTATGCCTTCAGAGGTGGAGCTAGCCTTATAGGTGCGGGTTCAGCCGAACCTAGTCACTTATAATTTATTAAGAATATAAATAAATATTTAATTGTGAACGCAGTAACTAAGACAATCTATATGTTCCGAAATAAATTTTGAACCCATAAACTTTAAATCCTAACTCTGCCTCCGCATCCCTTGACAGTTTTCCTTTGACGAATCTTTGTGTTAACGTCAAACATCGATTTGACGTTAGAATTTGAATAGTATAATTCATCGTTGCATGTCCTATTGATTGATAGAATATAAGAGTCCACCAAACTGTATAGAGATCTGGTCCTATATGAGTTCCCGTAGTACTAACTAATAAAACAATAAGTAAATAAGACACAAGATTTTTACGGGGGAAAATCCCAACTAAATGGGATAAAAACCACGACCTACACTGCTAGGGTTTCAACTTCACGAACTTGCAATGCACTTGTTACAAGCTACATTATAATGAATCTATTACAAAGACTTCAACTTCACTAACTTGTAATACACCTATTACAAGCCACTTTGCAATACACCTATTACAAAGACTTCAACTCATGACTAACTCTAGTCACGACACAATTACAAAGATACAACTCAACTTAGGACATACACAAGACTTGTTATGGAACTGGTCCATAGTAGTGTTGCACTTTGCTCTTGATACACTTGTGAATTCAATGCTCTATCAGATCTTCAATGCTTGAGTGAATATCACAAAAATGTTCAAGTCATGTTTTGTCGCAATACTCCTTGTTTATATACTTTGGATGACATCACTTGGATGATGTACATACTTGGTTGGTGCAAGGCTGTTCTGTAACGACCCGACCAGTCATTTTGAGCTCTAGCGCGTCGTTCAGTGGATTGAGATCGTGAGCAACTTCGTTTCAGGTATTATGACCCGTGGGCGCGGGCGGAACTGAATTTCAAAAATTTTAGAGTTAATTTGGAAAGAAAATTCTCAATTTGGAAGCCTTAAGTTGGAAGAATCAACTAAGATTTGGAATTTTGAGTAAACGACCTCTGAATCAGGATTTGAAGGTTCCTGCAGGTTCGTATGATGATTTCGGACTTGAGCGTATGTATTGATCGGGTTTTGGATAACCCGGGAGCATTTCGGCGTATACTATGGAAGATAGCATTTTATTAGAATTTCATAAATTTGGGTTGTAAGGCATTTCAGTGTTATTGATGTATGTTTAGGATTCCGAGCCTGGGAATAGATCCGTATGGTGATTCTGGAGTTGGGAGCGCGATCAGAAGTGAATTTGGATGTCCGTAGGTCATTTTGAAGTCATTTAGCTAAAGATAGAAATTTCAAGGTTTTTGAGAAATCCGAACGGAAGTGGAAATTTTGATATAGAGGTCGGAATGCGATTCCGGAAGTTGGAGCAGGTCTATGATGTCGAATATGACTTGTGTGCAAAATTTGAAGTCAATCGGATGTGATTTGATAGGTTTCGGCATTGGATGTAGAAGTTGGAAATTTCTAAGTTCATAAAGTTTGAATTTTAGTGCGATTCGTGATTTCGGCGTTGTTTGATGTGATTTGAAGCCTCGAGAAAGTTCATGGGATGTTATGGGACTGAGTCGTGTGATTTGGACGGGGTCCCAGGGGCCTCGAGTGTGTTTCGGGGTGAATTCGGACCATTTTTCTCTGTTTTGCTGCTGTTGTTTTCTGGTGCATCTAGTGTGCAATGCGATCGCGGTCTTAATTGTGCGATCGCCGAGAAGGAATTAGAGGGGCTGGAATTTTGGCTTGTGTGCTCGCACTTGAAGGTATGCAATCGCACAGAGGTGGATTTTGGGGGCTGCTGCATTGGTCTATGCGATCGCAGGTGTAGTTGCGCGATTGCACATAGGAAAAATTTGAGACTACAGGCTTATGGAATGTGTGATCGCAATGTTTAATATGCGGTCTCACAGTGTAATTTTTGGGGGCTTCTGGGTCATGGCTTGTGCAAATGCAGGTTCTCTGCCGCGAACGCACTGAATGAATTGGTGAGGCATCATAGTTGGCCTATGCGATCGTGGAGCATGTTGTGCGATCGCATAGGAGGGTCACCTGGGCAGTGTGTTATTTTTAACGGGATTTTGACTATTTCTTCATTTCTTCACTTGGTATGGGCGATTTTGACGAGCTTCAAGAGGGGATTTCCTTCAAGCATTCCTAGGTAAGCAATTTCTTTATATTTTTAAGATAAATACAAGTTATATGCATGGATTAGACATGAAAAATTATGGAAAAATTGGAAAATATTAAAGAAAACCTAGAAATGGTATTTTAGATTTCTACCACGAATTTGAGCATAAAGGGTAAATTATATATTTGAGTTAGTAAGGCTATGGGTAGGGTATATCTTTGAGAAATTTCGGAATCCGGGTCGTGGGCCTAAGGACATTTTTGTCAATTCCTTTAGCGAATATGGGAGTTTATATAATTTGAATTGTTAACGAATATTAGAGTATATTTTCATTGGTTTGTCGTTATTTAAATAGTTTTGGAGCGTTGTGCATCGATTTGAGTCATCAGAAGGGCTTGGAAGCCGGTTATGGAATTTCGGAGCGAGGTAAGTCTCCTTTCTAACTTTGTGAGGTGAACTAATTAAGTAAGTGCTACTATCTGCGGGGGATACGGACGCACGAGATGACAAGAGTCCGTGCGTAGCTACTATTTGCCATGTTCGGGTAGTCTAGGACCCACTAACATGACTTACTTGTTGTACTTGTGATCTTGCCGGTAATATTAGACCGCTAATATGATCGACATAATGAATTGAATCCCTAAGAAGACTAGAGTTAATTTTCTTTGAAAGTGAATTGATTCCTTTGTGGATAATTATGTTCCTGATAAGGTTATATTATTGAACTTGGAAAATGAGTTTCAAAAAAAAGATTTAAAAGTTATTTTCATGTTCCTTTAAGAAGAATTTTACCACTTTCTTGAGTAACTGCTTTCTTGATAAAAATGCAGATTTATTATGTGAATATGTGTACATATGAGCACTTGAGTCGCATGTGTGATTCGCGAGCAGGCTAGCCTTATTATTTTTATGTTGACTGCATCGCATGATTGATTCGCGAGCGGGGAAAAATAGATGCATCTATGGTTCGAGCCATTCGACCCTTCGGTAGTGCACAATTTATTATTGTTGGTCCATGCCATTCGACCCTCGGCATTGCTTGCGCATGATATTTACTGCGTATTTGCCGTGATTTTTCCTGATTACTGGCCTGGAATTTTAAGTTGTCAACTGAAATGACAGAGATTTAAAGTTATTAGGATTTTTTGGAAGAAGTTGTTCCTTCCCGTTGATTATTTTTTATTTGATTAAATCACCCATGTTTGATTAATTGTTATTGAAATGACGAAGAGTTAAAGTGTTAAATGTGGAAGGGTTGATATTATTTATTCCTAATTCTAATAAATTACCTATGATAATCATGCTTAATGTCACACTTGAATATACTAAATTGACCTCTAGCAAGTGTCTAATTCAACCTCTCATCACTACCTCTCTGAGATTGGGCGGGTGACTTACTAAGTACACGTTTTTTCATACTCATGCTACACTTGCTGTGTATTTTTATTGCACAGGTACCTTCATAGAGATGTGGCTGGTTTGGAGACTTAGGCGAGCTGCATCATCCGTAGGCGATCCGCAGCTGACGGAGTCTCCCTCGTATTGTATTACATTATTTTAATTTCCTTGTCCACTTGTATTTCAGACAAGCTTTGTAGAAATTCTAAAATTCTTAGAAATTTCTCATGTACTTGTGACACCAGGTTCTGGGATGTGTATGAGATGTATTTTATAAAAAAGTTTTATTTAGTTATTACGTAACAAGTTAAAGACAAGGATTTCAAAAATGTTATAAGAGGAATCCATTCCAACTAATTAAAGATTGGCTTGCCTGACAGTTGTGTTCGACGCTATCACGGCCTTATGGATTTTGGGTCGTGACAATATGGTATCAGAGCTCTAGGGTCCCTTAGGTCTCACGAGTCATGAGAAAGTCTAGTAGAGTCGTGCGGATCGGTACGGAGACATCTGTACTTATTTTCGAGAGTCTACATGACTGTTAGGAGTATTTCCCTTCTCGATTCCTCATCGTGTGATTCGATTCATTTTGAGGCTTATGCCTATGTTTATTCATACTCAATCTTACGCGTTGCGAAGCGCTTGCTATGAATCGAGAATTTGAGGAATTAAAATGGTGCCATGGGTGTGGTGCGGGACATTTCTCCCTGCGAAGTTGAAATAGGATATTGTCGTCGCCTTGTGGAAGGATAATATGTTGTTTCAACTCAGTAGTTGTGTTTCTGAGAGCTTTGAGGTTATTCTCAGGTTGTGATGATGTTTACGATTGGTTATCACACGATGTCGATATTATGATAGAACGTTTGCCCATATGTTGAGTCCTGATGAATGGTTTGAAGGGAGGTCTTCTCAGAGCGTGATTTTGAGATTTCGGTATTTTAGTTCCGGTAGAGGAAAGGCATCTGGATTATGAATGGTCCGGTTGGGGTTGATAAAGAAGTAAGGCTTGGTGTTTTCTAGTGAGGTGGGATATGCACCTGTGATGTGATGTCCTCGTCACTAATCGAATGGAATGTCTTAAGTCTGTCAGTGCTATAATTCTTCGGTTGCATTGGGTCAGAGTATTGTCAAGAAGTATTGAAGAAGCGGCTATCAGAGACCGTGAGGGGTGGTGGTTCAGTACTGGATAAGTATTGATAATGAAGGCAGCTTGAGATAGATGATCTTCGGAGAGTTTGAAGTCGTGGTGATCTGCTGGTTTAAGAGATACAGAGAATGATATTGAATTGAGGCTAGGCGGTGGTTCCATTTCTAGGAGGACAGGTGTATGAAGCGAAAGTCGAGCAATCGCAAAGTGGGGGAGCGGCAGCATAGTGGTGAACTAGAAGGTATTGTCTCGCATTTAATGGATGTACATGAGGAGCGGACGGACTAGTAAAGTTGGTAAATGAAGCAGGGCGTAGGATGGGTATTGATGTCGCAGAGAGTGTGCATTTCAGCATCGTTGGAAGGTGTCCGTGGGTAATTTCCACAGGTGGGTCATCTCCTGTGAACAGGTTGGCGGTGGCATGGTTGGCAAGTTTCTGTGAGGTATTCTAGTGGCTATTCAGTAGGAGGTAGAATGTGTGAATGATGCTAGAGAATTTGAGTATTTAGGGAGTGCTAACAAGAGAATTTGGAAGAATTGGGCGGATTGGTTGGGCAAGGTCATGTCAACAAAGGGGAAAGGATCTTAGCAGGGTCTAGAGGGGTGCAAGGAGTAGCTTCGGGATAAGTAGGGGAGTCCCACCACCTGCAGTTGGGTTATAGGATTGTGTTACCATGGGGTTGCGGATTGTCAGCGTGATGGTAATTTATTACAGCTAAGGGAAAGGAGTAAAATGGTGATTGTGCATGGGATTTGATGAATGTGTGCAAAAGTTGGCCCTGTTGGACTAGGGTTAGGCTTTGAGAGATTCAGAATTTATGCTTAAGGCATAGGCTAGTGTAACGGTAGTGACTCAGTCATGTACTTCATTGAGAGGATGTTCGTGTGCTGGAAGAGCCTTGGAGTTGATTGTATTCGGGGCCAGTCAGAGTGGGTGACTGATGTGTGGCTAGAATTCGTGATTTTAAGCATTATATCCCTCGCATTTTATGAGCTT
>MDKI01138114.1:0-20597 GCA_005239505.1 Nicotiana paniculata | reverse complement strand
TATATATATATATATATATATATATATATATATATATATATATATATATATATATGTACACACCTTATCAGTCTCAACAAGCTATAACAAGCCATAAATATATATGTTGTATATATAGAGCAAATTTATATCATGTGTGTGTGCATATAAGAGCATAATGTTGTCAATTTCGTGATTGGGATCTTGGAGATGGAGGATTGGCCCTTCGCATTCGTGAAGTTCTGGTCGTGATCGCGTAATGCGACAATTTTGTACATCGCGTTCGCGAGGGAGGTTCCACGAACATGAAGGGTTACTTTTGTTGGTGGAAGGTGTTCTGTCTTGCGAATGCAAGGCATGTTTTGCATTCACGAAGAGTACCCCTTGGAAATGCGTTTAAGAGTTGAATTTCGAGATTTTAGCCCATTCTTTAATACTTTGAATGCTAGACTTGGAGAGGGGCGGTTTTTCTTGGTGATTTTCATACAAGACTTTAGTGCAAGTGAGTTTTACTTATTTTTTGTATTATTTAAAGAATCTACATGGATTAACATCCAAAATATGGAATTGAGGGAAATTGGAAGGGCAGGGGGGAGGAGTCTACAACTTAAGAGATTAAATGTTTAGGGTTTTGTGCTATGATTTGGACTTGGTTTTGGAATCTAAACATATATTTGGACTTGTGGGGTTATGGGTAGTTGGGATCTACTCGTTGACTTGGGTTTTGACCATGTGAGCCTTGGTTGGATTTTTTTTACTTTTTGAGTTCAACAAAGATTAAAGCTTTATTGTTTGGAATTGATTCATATAGCTTTGTTTAACGTTATTGAGTTGTTTTTGGCTAGATTCGAGTTGGCGGAGATGTTTTAAAAGGGAAGGATATTATAGAAGGTTGATTTGGGTTCGTCAAGGTAAGTATCTTTTCTAATCTTGTGTGTGTGAATAATAATTAAGATTAGACTTTATTTGTCTAATTGAAATGTGTGTAAAGCAACATATATGCGAGGTGGTGAGCATATACGCATGTGCTAGTATGATATATGACCGAATTAGACGGTAGGCTTTTATTATGTCTTACTTCAATCGTGTGCTCTCTATGATATATGTGTAATCCTTTACATGATTATGTGATCTTATCCTTTCATTCTAGAGATCATATTCAGGATTATTATCTCCTAATTAGCTAAGATGGGCTATTGTTTAATTGTTGCTATATTCATTTAGTTGTATTCATGTTTCACATCTTGAGCACACATCCACTCTTTATTATTATCATCTATTTGTGTACCTTATTGATGAATTGCGAGCATATATCTCTTTTATAATAAATTGGTATCTAAGATTGTTATGATTATGACATATATGGACATATTGAGCGGATTGATTTGGTGTTTGCACAAGATATCTTCTGTGATATTGTGGTGTTTATAATGTTGTGTCACGAGGTCTCTTCTGTGCGGATATTGTGGTGTTGATGATGTTGCGCAACAAAGTCTTTGTTGTACGAATATGATGATATTATTAATTTTATAGCATGAGTTTTTTGTCGTGCAGCATGTGGATATACATTCACCCCCTTAAGGCGTCCCTCTCATTTTTCTCTCTTAATGGCGTACACGTGGACTATGGTAAATTGATTGATATTGGTTGATTCTGATATAAAATTTGATGATAGTGAGTTGAGTGTAAGGGTGGAATCTTGGCCATGCAAGTGAATCCTTTATGCTCTATTATGCATTTCATATGCTTCTGTGTTGAATTTAACTTGCTACTTTATGCCTCTGGTATTGACTGGTGATTCCATTGTCAAGATTGGTTTACCTATTTTTAGTTGATATCTCTTGATTTGTTGAGTTGATGATATTTCATCTTGTTATATTATTGTTTCAAGTTATTATATATATTGCACATGTCCTTTGATTAGTGAGTATCACATGACTTTAACCTTGTTGTTACTTCATCGAGGTTAGTTTTGATACTTATTGAGTACACAGTGTCCCATACCCATATTTTGCTTCTTCACATTTTGTGCAAATCCGAGTGTTAGCAGCAGCGAAACTCGGCGTGAGCATATTTGTTGATCGAGAGGATTCAAGGTGATGTTGGATTATTGTCATAGACTTTTGGAGTCCCTTTCCATTATTTCATACTGTTATTTATAGATTCAGATAGTATTGTACTATTGAGACATCTCATTGTATTTAATTCTATAGCTCATGACTCCTACTACCTAGTTTTGGGAGTTTGGTATTAAGAATCAATGTATTGGCTATTGGTGGAGTCCTACCGCTATTTATAACATTCAGACTTATTATATCTCATTTTTTTGTTTTGAATCCTTATTGTATGCTGGCTTATCCGACCTTGAAGATTAGGTACCACACGACTTTCGGTGGGGTTTTGGGTCATGACAATATAAGGCACTGCAATAGAGAAAATACATAGGAGTAGCATAATAAGTTGATCACGGTCAAATCATATAAGATTATATAAAAATATGGCATATGATGATAATAATGATGCAACACCTATCTTAGCTAAGCAAGTACAGTGCACGCACAATGCGTCAAAGAAGTATATTTAATGATATAGATAATCCACATTTATATGAAATTCATTCCAAGAGACTAATATCATATATGTGTCACGCCCCAAACTCGGGGAGCGCGACTGGCGCTCAATCGAGTGCACCCGGCCAAGCAAGCCTATTAGATTTACTTCTACCCAAACTAATACATGAATAAAGAGGAGATGTACTCCATTAATCAAACACTAAGTAGTTTTCTTTAGCAACTTCCATTTCATATTCGTTAGTACCTTCATTCAAAATTTCGAAAATATTACCAGTTTAAAGATATAATGAAAAATGTGTTTTCTAAATACCAACATTTCTAGTTGTGACTCCCAATATCAACCACCACCCACAACCTGTCTACGAAACCTCTAAGTACAACTGAAGAGTAATGTCGAAATGCCGGCAACAAGGTTCCAGCTATACCTCAAAACACAAAGTACAAGAGAAATAAGAGATACATGACCACGAAATGAAGTGGGACTCACCAAGTCAGCTAAAGAGAGGATGCAATACTATATGTAATCAACACTGTCTGCTATGGAACCACCTGCATCCATTTAAAGATGCAACGCCTCCGGCAACAGGGATGTTAGTACTGTCGAATAGTACTAGTATGTGAAACTAAAACACTATCTCAATAGAATGAACAATAATATAGGGGGAAACAGTTAAGAATACAATATGAGCTTTAAATAACACTTAAAACATCAAGTTAAGGATCACAAAGATTTTCAAGTCAGTTTCAACATCATTAGGTTGGGTCGTTTTTAGTGCCAAAATGCCACAGTCTACAATACCACTGTGTTCTTACATGGAGTCCGATCTAGGTCCGATCGGCTAAGCCATATCATTTGAGACATCAACCATATTCATAATTTCATCCACAATACCACCGTGTTATAACACGGAGTCCGATCTCGGCCCGATCGGCTAAGCCATCTCGTTTGAGACACCAACCATATTCACAATTCATGCATCATACCATCGTGTTATTACATGGAGTCTGATCTCGGTCCGATCGGTTAAGCCATCTCATTTGAGACATCAACCATATTCACAATTTCATATTTCTTTCCCATCTTTTCACTACACTGGCATGAGTGGCCCCAATTATAAAGTTATTCTTTGAGCTTGGCCGTATTTCATTTCTTTCAATTTCAAAGATCACTATCAAATATCAACATATAATATATCTCAACAATAATATACCTGAAATTCATTAGTAACAGAAACTTCAAATATAAAAGGTTTCAAACAAAATAATGGGGCATACCAACCAGCAATAGAAACACACATCAAAATAATAAGCAATCAATACACTATTTACTCTTGCGAACTCTTTCCTAGAAATGACATTGTATTACAATTTCAACACCAGAGTATGTAAGAACTCGAGTCACACTTGATACATTTAAAAAGAAAAGCATTAGTTAAATACACTCTTATGGGCATGAATTGGGTACAAAAGCTTTCAGGCAATTCTATTTTCAAAATTATTTTTAAACAGTTGAGTTGGGGCTCATTTCATAATCTTTATCTCATTCTCTCATTTAATTGGTGCCACTAGCCCTAATTATAACTTAAAAATCTTGGCACGTTGGCAACACTCTATTTTGAAATTCACTTATTTCATTTTCAAGCATCTTTATAGATTATAATCAACAAAACATTTTCAATCAAGACTTTAGGTACACATATGAGCAATTTAGAGCCTTAAACATATCGAGTTTTTCTCACCCAATTGGTATACTAGTTTTCATTTAAGACACGACTGAAAGCCATAACACTTCAATATGCAAACCATACTTTGAACATATATTTTTATACATAAGTCTCATTTGGAATAATCAAGTTTGTAGAGGATAACCCGGAATATTGAAATTAGGAATCTTGAGCCTACCATACTTGAACTTACGGGAACATTATGGGATTCAGTTCTAACAGAAAAAGTTTAGCCAATGTACCTTGTTTGAGATTTTCTTAAGTTACTACAATGCCCCAACACTTCTAACAATAACAATCTATAGGAAGATAGTGAAAATCGATCATAAATTATAAAGATTCCCATGATGTAACTCTCTTAGGAATTTTGTCAAACACCTAACATGAAAAATACACTACAATGCTATACAATGGAGATATTTTCATATCTCAACTAATTTCAACAAGAAGCTATCCAAAATGGTTCATTACTCCACATACTACAACTTTGTGTCACATGTATAGCCTATTCCCAATCCTACAATATATATATGTGAACTCATAACCTCTTGTATGAAATCTTAGAAGTAGGACTTACCCGGAAAGATAATGATCTAGCAATTGAATTTTCTTGATTCTTGAAGATTGGTACAAGAATATGTGATTAGACTGTCAAATTTTCTTCTTCTCTCTCTAAAATGCTCTTACCTCTCTGTAAAACCCATAGAAAAACACCCCAAAATAAGCCCCAACGGCAATTTATCAAAATGGGGTCTGGTTATGAAAATAAAAAAATTAACCCTCCGAACTCGGGCCAGCGGTCGCATAATGGACCACACAATTGGTATGCGGGTCGCACAATGCACCACAAAGCTGATGCCCAAAATGCTTCACTGGACAGGTCTGCGTCCATTTTGCGGTCGCAGAATTGGCTGCAGAATGCTTTATGCCAGTCTCTGGTAATTTGGTCATAACTTTTGGTAGGAGTGTTCAAATAACGAACGGGTTGAAGCGTTAGAAACTAGGCTCAAAGATCTTTTATTTGATAGGATTTTAATCACATAACACCTTATATATACATATGCTCGTCCAAAGTTTTGTCTTGTGCGTACTCATTTGGAATTTAGCCTATTATGTAATTTTCAACTTGACTTAGACTTAGGCCTCTCCTTATAACCCACATTACTTATTATATGCCTCGTACACTTATTACCATATCCCTTTGATATCCATCATATTAATATCCCACATTTTCACCCAAAATAATATAATTATCCTACCTTGATATGACAAAATCTTAAATTACTTAGCGAAATTTTCCGGGCCTTACAATATGTATGATTAAGACTCAACTTTTGTATTTAACTGACACTCCTAAGTCTCAAATAATATGCTAACAAGTGTCATACATGTGTATAAATGCATTAAAAAGATATATAGGTGATATGCATGAATAAGGCATGTAAGAACCCACGAACAGATATAAAGCATTAGTTAAAACAAATAAATCTTCCCCCTTTTGTGATCAAGCTCATCAATCAGTATCATAATCGAACTAGAAACCCATAAGTATCTCAAAAACTCGTTCTACGCCATCAAGATAGAAACATGAGAAGGCGAATCATGAGGGATATATCCTAATTCGCATGCAAATAGGAATATAAATCCTTTACGCCCTACAAGAATATGATGTAAAATGACCGAACTAATACCTCAACAGGAATGTGGATTCACACCCAATACAAGAACATTATGTAGCATGCCTTAGCTAATACCTCCCCAAGAACGTGAATCCATATGTCCTAGTTGATACCTCAAAATAGGAATGTGAATACAAACACCTAACATATCAATGCTTAACCAACATCAAATAAGTAAAAATAACAAGTACATACTCTAACAAGGTGAATATAAGAAACAATGTATTACTAAACAATTCCATCATATAAAAATAGCTACATGAATTGTATAATGTTAAACTACCATGTGAATGATCCCTATAACACGATACTAGTATGAATAAAATGGTTAAATATTTATAGTACGGGTAAAACATGTAGCAAAATAAGACATATGAAGGGCTAATAAACTACCCAAAGCATGGAAAACTTTGGCTTCCGTATATAGGCTCCCTACCTTCCATATATTTACCCCAAAACACGTAGCACGTAACAATATTCTCAATGTAGGAAAAGTTCCTTAAACTCGAGGTTATGCAAGATACTTACCTCTATCACCGGATAGTTCTATTCTTTAAAATTTACCTTTTCTTATTCCAAATCGATCAAACGAGCTCGATTTTGCCAATTGAATACTTCACAATCCAAATCATAAGACTCAATTCCATAAGCAAATAATAGGTTTGGGTCAAAAGTTAACAAAAGTCAAAATCGGGCCTACATATTCAAACCCTAAAATAAAAGTCAAATCCCAATGGTCCTAACTTCACGAGTCTAAATATGTGAATAGCTTCTCAATCCGAGTCCAATCAACATTCAAATAAAAAATAGAACTTTCTTTTTTCGAGTTAAAAATCCTCTTTTATCTTTTAAATACTTGATTCTAAGACAAAATTAATGATATATTCAATTTATAGTCATAAGTTCAAGTTAAATTTCTTACCTCAATGAAGTATATAAAAATTCCCTAAAAAATCACCTCAATTCGAGATCCTTAGCTCCCAATTTGGTGAAATAATTCTACGTATGAACAAAGTCTAATTATACAAATGCTAAAAAATGACTAAAATTGCAAAAATGGATAAATAAAATAGCTGATGGTGTAGTTTTATTGCTGGTTCACCTTAAAAACCTTCCCTGGACACTCGAAAACTCAATCGAGGCCCTTGGAACCTTTTCAAATCATCCCAATAAGTCCAAATACCTTATATAGACTTCTCAAAGTCTCTAAGCAATATAAATCTAATCGTCAAATTAGCCTAAGAATCCTTAATGTTTTAATTTTTGTGCAATAGTTATGAAATGATCTCAAGAATGTGGGTTCCTAATCTGAGCATACCTATAAGTCTAAATATTTCATATAAGCTTGTTAGAAGCTTTAAGTCATGAATCTAATCACATATGCCAAAATCAAGGATAAGCTTTCTATATAACCTATTAACCTTCCAATATAGAGATAGTGGGAGAAAGAAGTTAAAACATGAGTGAAGGATAAATGATACTTCTTTTGATTAACGTGGGTCAGGTGATTAAGGGGATTAAGAGAGGGTCAGGGGACTTTGTGTTATCTTAAAAACATGGGGGTAAAGCTTAAAAATATTTAAAAGAAAAAGATAAAACAAAACTATCTAAGCCCACATATCCCTCTTTTTTTAACTTTAAAATTTGCCTAATTCTCTTTAACCCCCAAAACAAACTACTAGGGCTCCAAAATCTCTGATCATCGACTTTGTTTTTACTCCGATCTCCGGCAAAGCTTTAAATCCCGTTCAAACTTAGCTTTGAACTCAAGATTTTGTCATCAAGGTAAGATTTGTTTTGGTTTTTCTATTCCACTGATGAACCCTAAACTAGTTATTTCAACTAATATGGCTCCTTTCGCTTTTTGTGTTTTTGTATCTATTTTTACTTTGATCTCCGGTAATACTTCAAATTTCATTCAAAATTTTCTTTGAACTCGAGATTCTATCATCAATGTAAGATTTTTTTAAATTTTTTTTTACCTTATTGATGAATCCTAAGCTGGTTATTTCAACTACTATGGCTTCTTTTGCTTTTGTTGGTATTTCTGCATCTTCTTGTTGTTATTATGTAGTAGTAGTTACTGTATTTATGTAGTTTTTGTCATTGCGTATGTTTTTTGATCCAATCCTGGAGATATTGTATGGTTGAAAGTATAACGACCTGATCGATCATTTTGTGTATTTGAGCCTTGTTTCCTTTTGATGCTTCTTGTATGTTTTCTTTTTTTGTTATTTTGTGACTTGGGGGATTGATTAGTTTAGATTTGGAAGGTTGAGATGGATTTGAGACACTTAGTCTCATTTTGGAAGCTTAAGTTGCTAGAGGTTACCAAGATTTTGACTTTTGAGTGGACAATCTCAAATTGGTGATTTGATAGTTTGTAACGACCCGGCCGGTCGTTCCATGAGATTAGTCTCATTTCCCTATTTCAGCTTTGTTATGTGCTATTTAACCTAATTATGATGTATTGGATCGGTTGGTTTGGGTTCGGGGTGGTCGTGGTGAGAACTGAGATACTTAGTCTCTTAAACTGGCTTAATAGTTGGAAAAGTCAACTGGGAGTTGACATATTGGTAAACGACCTTGGAATATAGATTTTATGGTTCAGATAGCTTTGTTAGGTGAGTTGGGACTTAGGAGTTGGTTCGAAATGTGGTTTTGATGTCCGGTGTAGAATTAAGCTTGAATTGGCGAAATTGAGTTTGTGGCTATTTCCGGTCGGCAGTGGAAAATTAGCTATCGGGGTCGAAATGAAATTATGAAAGTTGGAGCAGGTTCGTAGTGTCATTTTGGACGTGTGTGCAAATTTTCAGGTCATTCGGACGTGTTTTGGTTGGTTTCGGCATCATTGGCGAAATTTAGAAATCTCAAAGTTCATAGGCTTGAATCCGATGTGATCTTGGTGTTTTAGCATTGTTTTGGGTGTTTCGAAGGCTCGACTAAGTTTGAATAAGGTTATGGGACTTGTTTTTGTTTTTTGTTGGGGTCCCGAGGGGCTCGGGATGATTTCGGATAGTCATAGGAAGGATTTAAGTTGGAAAACGCAGCTGAAGGAGCTGCTGGTGCCAGGCTTATAGTGTGGCCGCAACTGCAGAAGGGTACCCGCATATGAGACGCCGCATGTGCGGGCCAGCGTGCGCAGGTACGAGATTGGGGGAGCAAGGAAGGATCCGCAGAAGCGGATGTTCGGGCCGCATCTACGAGTCCTCAGATGCGGTAAGTCGAGCGCAGGTGCGGAAGTGGTCGGTCAAGCGGGGTTTCACAAGTGTGCACCTGGGACCGCAGGTGCGGGGAAAAGGCTGCAGATGCGGTTTCATTGGGCAGGAAGTATAAGTACCCGCCTTCGCGAATTTTTGGCACTTTCATCATATTTGCATGTGTGCTGAGGCTTTTGGGAGTAAATTGAAGAGGATTTTCGAAAGATTTCCGTGGAGGTAAGTTTCTTAGACCTAAAACTCGATTCTATATTGATATTTGACAGATTAAGAATGGAATTAGTGGAATTTAATGGCATAAATTGGGAGTTTAGGGATGGGAAATTGAGACTTAAAATTCAGGAATTTAGGGGTCAATTGTGGTCGAATTTTGATGCATTTTATATGTATAGACTCGGGAAAGCATGAGGATTATTGTGATGCAATTTTTATAGAATTCCGAGACTTGGGCCTCGGGATCGGGTTTGGCCAATTTCGGGAATTTTGGTTAAAATTAATTATTTTCGAGTGGGCCTTGTTCCTTTAGCGTATATTGATGATATTAATCTGGTTTTGGTTAGATTCGGAGCAATCGGGAGCCGATTCGAGGGGCAAGAGCATCACAGATTAGTATTTAGGCCGGTTTGAGGTAAGTAATGACTGTAAATCTTGTCTTGAGGGTATGAAACCCCGGACATCATATTTTCTCACTATTTTTGGAATGGCGCACATGCTGGATGACGAGTGTGTGGCGTGCACTAATTGGGGATTTGGACTTGGTTCTTCCCGTGGTAACTATTGAGTTGCGTATTTACTTTTAAATCATATGTTAAATCGTGTTTTCTGGTTATTGTTATATTTGGGATGTAAGCCATGTTTGGGGCCTTGTGCCGACCTATTTAGACCCTTGGGGGCTTTTACTGTTTTTCCTTACTGTGTTGACTTATGATTTACACTCAGTCATATTATGTTTAACTGATTTCGAAACTCAGCCTTATTTACACTATTTTGAGATACAAAATGATATTTTGGGTCGAGTACCCCGTTTTACTGATAGCCCGAGGGACTTTTTGAGAGTTTTTGACTGAGTGAGGCCGAGGGCCTGATTGTGAGGATATGATATGCCACGAGGTTGCTTGATATCAGTGCTTGGGAAGAAGGAGCCCCTCCGAAGTCTGTACACACCCCTAGTGAGTGCAGCTACCTACTGATTGCGAGTGCCGAGTGACGAGTGACGAGTAACTGGGAGGCATGAGTGATAGTGAGGTTGCCCGAGGGGCTGATACTAAGTGATTGGGAGGCATGCTGAGCGACTGATTCTTAGTGATGATTTTATCCTATGTGTTTCTTACTGCTTAGACTTGATTTATTTTCATTACTACTGAGTTGGCGTACTCACATTACTCCATGCACCCCTGTGTGTACATACAAGTGCTGGTACCGTGCACTACTTTTCTTCCTTCGTGTGGAGCCGGAGTTGGGAATTCGAGGTAGCTGTTCAGCATCCACAACATCTCTTTTCCCATTTCTTGTTTTGTATCTAGTTCCTCATTCAAAGACTTGATGTATTGTGACAGTAGAGTTATTTTGTACTACTCGTAGATACTCATGATGGTCGACTCCAGGTTTTGTGGTAGTGTATAAACTATTTTATTCATTTTGTTGCTTTAAACTTCTTAAGTGAAAGAATTTTGTGAAATATCGTAACTGTTTTGGAAATCATAAAAATATTATGCCAGTATATGATTGTTGGCTAGCCTAGTCCCATGTTAGGTGCCATCATGGTCGGCTTAGGATTTAGGGTCGTGACAAGTTGGTATCAAAGCCTAGGTTACATAGGACTCAACTGTCATGAGCAGGTTTAGTAGAGTCTTGCGGATCGGTACGGAGACGTCTGTACTTATCTTCGAGAGGCTGTAGAACCCTTAGGAAAAATCTCATTTTCTTGAATTCTGTCGTGCCATTTTGTTGATTCTGGAAATCTAAACTTCTGTTGTTTCATTCTCTCACAGATGGTGAGGACACGCACTACCGATCAGGATGACCAGACACTAGCTAAACTAGAAAGAGGTCGAGGCCGTGGTAGAGGTAGGGGACTAGCCCGTGCAGCAACCGGGTAGCACCAGAGGGTCTACTTACCATTCAGGATCAGGTTCCCACCGCAGATATTCCAGAGGGACAGGACCAGGCACCGATAGTTCCCATTGTTATTCTGGGTCATTAGGAGGCCCTGACTCAGATCTTGACAGTATGTACTAGCCTTGCCCAGGTAGTTGTTGTATCTTCTACTGCTGGTACTTCTCAGGACGGGGGAGGCACTCAGAGTGCAGCTGCCCGGACACCTGAGCAGGTTACTCAGGTCCTTCAGACACCGGGGGCAGTTCCAGCCCAGCCGGTTGCTCCAGTTAAGGATTTCGTGGTTCCAGCTATGCCAGATGATGAGCAGCGTAGGCTGGAGAGATCTAGTAGACTTCAGCCTCCGACATTCAGTGGTGCTGAGGGTGAGGATGCCCAGGGTTTTCTGGACAAGCGTAGAGGATGTTTTGTACTGCAGGGATACTGGACAACAGTGGGGTCTCATTTTCTAATTTTCAGTATTCTGGGGCTGCTTTTACTTGGTGGGAGTCCTTCCAGAGGCGTAGGCATGTTGGTGTAGCACCTCTCACCTGGCAGCAACTCTCCACTATCTTCTTGGAGAAGTATGTTCCCCAGTCTCACAGGGAGGAGCAGCGCATGTAGTTTGAGCAGCTGCGTCCGGAGGAGCTATCAGTGATGCAGTATGAGATGCGGTTTTCAGAGTTGGCCTTGGAGTGGTTTTGATGCAGGACAGTAGGGTGATTTCCTACGCATCCAGATCATTGAAGGTGCACAAGAAGAACTATCCAGTGCATGACCTTGAGTTAGCAGCCATTATCCACGCCTTGAAGATTTGGCGCCATTATTTGTATGGAGTACATTGTGATATTTTCAGTGATCACCGTAGTTTGCAGCATCTGCTTAATCAGAAGGATCTGAATTTGCGTTAGAGGAGATGGTTGGAGCTTCTCAAGGATTATGACCTCACTATTCTATATCATCCGGGGAAGGCCAATGTAGTGGCTGATGCCTTGAGTCAGAGAGCAGAGAGTTTGGGGAGTCTAGACTACCTACCAGCAACAGAGCGACCTTTAGTACTTGATGTTCAGCCCTTAGCGGGTCAGTTGGTGAGATTGGATCTATCCGAGCCCCCACGAGTATTGGCTTGTGTAGCCTCCAGGTCTTCTCTTTATGAACAGATTAGAGCACGCCAGTATGATGATCCACACTTGCTCGTTCTTCAGGACAGGGTCCGTCGAGGTGATGTCAGGTATGTGGTAATTGGTGATGATGGGTTCATGAGGAGCAGGGCCGAATTTTCGTGCCCAATGTAGATGGGCTCCGAGAGTTGATTCTAGTAGAGGCCCATAATTAGCAGTATTCCATCTATCGGGTGCCAAAAAGATGATCAGGTATGAGACAACATTATTGGTGGAGGCGGATGAAGAGGGATATCATTGAGTTAGACCAGGTTAGATATTCCGGAGTGGAAGTGGGAGCGGATCACCATGGACTTTGTAGTTGGGCTTCCATGGACTTCGAGGAGGTTTGATGCTATATGGGTTATTATGGATCGGTTGACCAAGTTCGCATACTTCATTCCTGTTGGCACTACTTATTCTTCGGAGCGGTTAGCTGAGATTTATATACGGGAGATTGTCTGATTTCATGGGGTTCCAGTTTCCATCATTTAAAGAGGTACCCAGTTCACATCTCAGTTTTGGAGGGCCGTGCAGAGGGAGCTAGGTACTCAGGTTGAGTTGAGCACATTGTTTCATATTCAGATCGACTGGCAATTGGAGCGCACTATTCAGATTCTGGAGGACATGTTGTGTGCATATGTCATTGATTTTGGGGGTTCATGGGACCGGTTTCTGCCGCTCGCGGAGTTTGCATATAATAATAGTTATCAGTCGAGTATCTAGATGGCTCCGTATGAGGATTTATATGGTAGGAGGTGTAGATCTCCGGTTGGTTTGTTTGAGTCGGGCGAGGCTAGGCTATTGGGCACAGACCTAGTTCAGGATGCGTTGGGTAAGGTGAAGTTGATTCAGAGCAGCTTCGCACTATGCAGTCTAGGCAGAAGAGTTATGCGGACCGAAAGGTCCGGGATGTGTCTATCATGGAGGGAGAGAAGGTGTTGCTGAAGATGTCGCCCATGAAGGGTGTTATAAGGTTCGGGAAGAGGGGAAAGCTGAGTCCCCGGTTCATTAGGCCATTTGAGGTGCTTCAGAGAATTGGAGAGGTGGCTTATAGACTTTCCTTGCCACCTAGCTTATCAGGTATTCATCCGGTGTTCCATGTTTCGATACTCCGGAAGTATTTTGGTGACCCTTCTCATGTTTTGGACTTCAACACCGTTCAGCTTGAGGGTGATATGTTATATGAGGTAGAGCCAGTGGCTATGTTGGGTCGTCAGGTCAGGAAGTTGAGGTCCAAGGATATAGCTTCAGTGAAGGTTCAGTGCAGGGGACAGCCGGTGGACGATGCCACCTGGGAGACCGAGTGGGAGATGCAAAGCAGATACCCTCACTTATTTGAGACTCCAGGTATATTTCTAGACCCGTTCGAGGATAAACGTTTATTTAAGAGGGGGATGATGTAATGACACGGCCGGTCGTTCCGTGAGATTAGCCCCGTTTACCCTGTTTCAGCTTTGTTATGTTCTAGTTATCCTGATTATGATGTGTTGGGTCGGTTGGTTCGGGTTTGGGGTGGTCGTGGTGAGAACTGAGACACTTAGTCTCTTAAATTGGCTTAATAGTTGGAAAAGCCAACTGGGAGTTAACTTATTGGTAAACGATCTCGGAATGTAGATTTTATGGTTCGGATAGCTACGTTAGGTGATTTGGGACTTAGGAGTGGGTTCAAAATGTGGTTTTGATGTCTGATGTAGAATTAGACTTGAATTGGCGAAATTGAGTTTTTGGCTATTTCCGTTTGGCAGTGGAAAATTAGCTATCAGGGTCGGAATGGAATTCGGAAAGTTGGACAAGGTTCGTAGTGTCATTTTGGACGTGTGTGCAAATTTTCAGGTCATTCGGACGTGTTTTGGTTGGTTTCGGCATCATTGACGAAATTTAGAAATCTCAAAGTTCATAGACTTGAATCCGATGTGATCTTGTTGTTTTAGCGTTGTTTTGGGTGGTTCGAAGGCTCGAATAAGTTTGAATAAGGTTATGGGACTTTTTTGTGTTTTTGGTTGGGGTCCCGAGGGGCTCGGGATGATTTCAGATAGTCATTAGAAGGATTTAAGTTGGAAAATGCAGCTAAAGGAGCTGCTGGTTCCAGGCTTCTGGTGTGGCCACACCTGTAGAAGGGTAGCCGCAGGTGCGACGCCGCAGGTGCGGGCCAGTGTGCGCAGGTGCGAGATTGGGGGAGCTAGGAAGGAACTGCAAAAGCGGAAGTTTGGGCCGCACCTGCGAGTCTGCAGATGCGGTAACTGGAGCACAAGTGCGGAAGTGGTCGGTCAAGTGGGGTTTCGCAGGTGCACACCTAAGACTGCAGGTGCGGCGAAAAGGCCGCAGATGCGGTTTCACTGGGCAGGTAGTATAAATACCCGCCTTCATGAATTTTTGGTACTTTCATCATATTTGCATGCGGGATGAGGCTTTTGGGGGAAAATTGTAGAGAGTTTTCAAAGGATTCCTGTGGAGGTAAGTTTCTTAGACCTAAAACTCGATTTTATGTTGATATTTGACGGATTAAGCATGGAATTAGTGGAACTTAATGGTATAATATTGGGGGTTTAGGGATGAAAAATTGAGACTTAAAATTAAGGAATTAGGGTCAATTGTGGTCGGATTTTGATGCATTTTATATGTATAGACTCGGGAAAGGATGATGATTATTGTGATGCGATGTTTATACAATTTCGAGACGTGGGACTGGGGATTGGGTTTGGCCAATTTTGTGAACTATGGTTAAAAATGATTATTTTTGAGTGGGCCTTGTTCCTTTAGCGTATATTGATGATATTAATCTGGTTATGGTTAGATTCAGAGCTATCAGGAGCTGATTCGACAGGGAAGAGCATCGCAAATTAGTATTTTGGGCTGGTTTGAGGTAAGTAATGACTGTAAATCTTATCCTGAGGGTATGAAACCCCGGACTTCGTATTTTCTCATTATTTTTGGAATGGCGAACATGTTGGATGACGAGTCTGTGGCGTGCACTAATTGGGGATTTTGACATAGTCCTTCCCGTGGCAACCATTGAGTTGCGTATTTACTTTTAAATCATATGTTAAATCGTGTTTTCGGGCTACTGTTATATTTGGGTTGTAAGCCATATTTGGGGCCTTGTACCGAACTGTTTAGACCCTTGGGGGATTTTACTGCTTTTCCTCACTATGTTAACTTATGATTTATACTCAGTCATATTATGTTCAACTGATTTCGAAACTCAGCCTTAGTTACATTATTTGGAGATATAAAATGATATTTTGGGTCGAGTACCCCGTTTTACTGATAGCCCGAGGGGCTTTTTGAGAGTTTTTGATTGAGTGAGGCCGATGGCCTGATTTTGAGGATATGATATTCCACGAGGTGGCTTGATATTAGCGCCTGGGATGAAGGAGCCCCTCCGGAGTCTGTACACACCCCTAGTGCGCACGGGTACCTACTGAGTTCGAGTGACGAGTGACTAGGAGGCATGAGTGACAGTGAGGTTGCTCGAGGGGCTGATACTAAGTGATTGGGAGGCATGTTGCGCGACTGATTCTGAGTGATGATTTGCCCGAGGGGCAATTTATGATACATGTTTTTGGCCCGAGGGGCTATTTCTGATTTATTTCATTTTACACTAAACTCTTCGGGTATTTTTCTGAAACTGTTGGAAATCACACTTTTTAAAGGATTTTTACTGAAGTTGGCTTTTAAAGCATGTTGATTTAATGTATACACTATTTGAAAGCAAGGCTGTGCTTATTTTGAATTGATGATTTGATCCTATGTGTTTCTATCTTCTTAGACTTGATTTATTTTCATTACTACTGAGTTGGCGTACTCACATTACTCCTTGCACCCCTGTGTGCAGATAGAGGTGCTGGTACCGAGCGCTAGTTTTCTTCTTTCTTGTGGAGTCGGAGTTGGGACTTCTAGGTAGCTGTTCAGCGTCCACAACATCTCTTTTCCCATTTCTTGTTTTGTATCTAGTTCCTCATTCCGAGACTTGATGTATTGTGACAGTAGGATTATTTTGTACTACTAGTAGATGCTCATGACGGTCGACTCCGGGTTTTAGGGCATTGTATAAACTATTTTATTCATTTTGTTTCTTTGAGCTGCTTAAGCGAAAGAATTTTGTGAAATATCAGAACTGTTTTGGAAATTATAAAAATATTATGTCAGTATGTGATTGTTGGCTAGACTAGTCCCATGTTAGGCGCCATCACGTCCGACTTAGGATTTGGGGTCGTGACATAGTTCTAATGGGTTTGTATGAATACTTTAGACTTTGGCGTATGTTTAGATTAGGATTTGGAGGTTCCTAGGAGGTTTTCGCTTTGTTTGCCAAAAGTTGACAATTTGGAAGTTTGTTGAGTTCATAGAATTGACATGGAGTTAATTTGTGTTATTAGGTTCCGATTGGCATTTGGGTACTTGGAATGGGTTCATGTAGTTGATTGGGACTTGTGTGCGATGTTTGGTAGGAATCAAGAATGGTTGGGTATGATTCGGATGTGTTTGATAAAGTTGAAATTTTGGAAGTAAACATATGAACTTTTATCATCGATTATTGTTTTGATGTTAATTGTGGTGTTTGAGCATTTGGATAACCTTGGATAAGGTATTAGGACTTTTGTAATGATTGGAAGGAGGTTAGGGGGAGGGGGGGGTCGGGTTTGTTTTATTATGATTTTGTAGATTTTCGGTGTCTTTTGGCAATTCTGGTTTTTGTGCAGATGCAAAGTTGCAGGTGCAACTCTTCTGTCATATTTGCGGTGTTGAGCTAGTATGGGGAGTTTTCGCTTCTGGAAAGAGGGGATCACTAGTGCGAAGGCGCACCTGCAGCGCTTGTGCATGCGCCTACGAGGAATGGCAGCCCTGGCGATTTGCGCACCTGCGAAGGAATTGGACACACGTGCAGAGTCGCATATGTGACGTATGTTCTGCAGATGTGAAGGCTGGAAGCATTAGTAAATCTCGTAGATGTGATCTATAAGGCTGCATAAATTTTTTCTTAAAAATCAGGGTTTCGTGGTACCGTGGTAGGTGTAGGGGTTAATGATAGTAGACATTCTTCGTGGCGAGCAAGCTCGTTGTGGTATAAATTTTTCTGGTTGAACAATGCGATGGGAAGTTGAACGAAAATGTTTGGCAGAATTGGACATTTCTGTGGCCCATTATGCCGCCGCATAACGGCCGCATAGTGAGAGTCATTTGGGTCATTTTTGAAGTTATTTTTGCGGCCCACTATGCGACTGCAAAATTATTTTGCGGGCCCCACTCTGATTGCATATCCATCTTCAAAATTTTGCGGAAGGAGGTTCTGCGGCGCATTATGCGACCACGAAACAGATCTGCGGGCCGCAGAGTGGGAAAGGCCAGCCCAGTTTCGGAGAGCCATTTCGTGGACCGCAGATCCTGTTTCGGAGCTTCATTTTTGGGTTTTTATAACCCTACCCTACTTCAATAAAATAGATGCAATGGACCATTTTTGAGCAAAAACCTGATATTTTTAGAGTGATCTTCAAATTTTTAGAGCAAAAAACTAGAGTGGGATAGTGATATTCAACAAAGTGTCCTTCGATTCTTTTTCAACTCCTTTAAGATTAAGAAGGGAAAACTCACTAGGTCTTCATCCTAGAGTTCAGATTCTACACCCTAGCCCTTAATTTCGAAATTTAACTAAAATGAGAAATTAGCAAGACTATTCTTGGGTACGGGAGTTGTTTATTTTGCATGCATGTGTTATCAAAGGTTGTAGAAATATTGTGAACTAAAAATGGTAAAGAATGGGTTGTGGGATGATGGAATCCTCCATAAAAGGACCTAGAAACCTTAATGCACACCTAGTATTTGATAAAATGCTCAAATGATCTAGGGCCATGATCATCTTCCTAATTTTATATTAACTTCTTATATTTCTAAAATAGATTGAAGTTACTAGGAATTCCGGGACATTTTAGAGTTTAAGGAAGCTCAATTGAGATATGTTGGCTAAACTCCTTTCTTAGAATTGAATCCCACGGTGATCATGTACGTTATGTAAGACCCGAGTTGTTCATTATGAAATTGTCCATTCCGAATAAACTTGTGTTGAAAGTTATATGTTCAATGTGTGTTACAAATGCTTTTATCATGCTATTTTACCATTTGTGAATGTATTAAAGTTATGGGTTGTGTGTTAAGAATGTTAAGATTTCAAGTCAAGTTTGAATGAAGGTTATTATGCAAAATTATGTGAAAAACCTCTATGTGTCTAAGACTCTTAGTTTCTCAACATGTGTACTTAAAGTATTGAATTGAAAATCCTCGTTGTTGGTAATGATGATAATGTTTGAAAGTGAAAGGGTGAGTATGAAATATAAGATACGGTTAAGTGCCAAGAATGATATTATAATAGTGGCCACTAGACCCAATGAATTGAAAATATGTGAAAGGTGTATGAGATGAGATGGTTGATAGAAAAGGATGATGTCTCGAGTGAGACGGCCTAGCCGATGGGTTCGTGATCCGACGCCATGCCGCATACATGATGGTGATTGTGCTGGAAATTATAATTGAAATTGTGATTGTGGTTGATGTCTCAAATGAGACGGCCCAGCCGATCGGGTCGTGATCGTACTCCGTGTAAAAGTATGGTGGTATTGTGAAGGATGGTATATCGGTACTAAAGATCTCACAGCCTAAAAACATGAAAATTTACTTGAAAACTTATGTTTTTCTTAACTTGATGTCCTTATATTGCTTGAGCCTTCTCTTGATTTCATGTTTGTTCCTCCTTGTATTATTACTCATTATATTGAGAGGGTTTTTAGTTATACATACTAGTACTATTCCACATGTACTAACATCCCTTTTGCCGGGAGCACTACATCTTCAATGGATGAAGGTGGTTCTACAGTAGGATGCATTGATCAGTGATAGCACTACACCCTCTTCCCAACAGACTTGGTGAGCCCCACTTCATTTCGGCATCATGTATCTTTTGTTCTTTGTGTATGGTGTTTGAGGTATAGTCAGGGCCTTGTTACCGGCATTATCATTGTACTCTCGTGTACCTAATAAAAGCTCCATAGACATAGTGTGGGTGATATGTTATGGGGAAAGTCAAATTGGTATGTTGTAATTTTATCACACGTTCCACATCAAACTATGAAAGAATAGGTATTTTGCAACTTATAAATGATGTAACTACTGATAACGAATTTGAGTTGTTATTTATTTGATCATCCTCACTGTTTAATTAATGAATTGGTTTATACTGGTATTTTGAAGTAGAAGGTATTGCACAGGAATGCTCGGTCGGGTCATCTCAGTTGAGCGCCGGTCGCGCTCCCCGAGTTTGGGGCATGAAACGATCCTTGGACCATAGAAGCGGTATCGTAGATGCAATCATTTAGTCCGCAGATGCGAAATCACCCAAAGACTTCATATATTTTGAATGTTAGCTCCTTTTTCATCATTTTGAGTTCGGAGCTCGGTAGGAGATTTTTGAGGATATTTTCGTCATTACTTGGTTAAGAGGTTTTCACTTTGATTTGACGATACATCTTGAATCCCCATGGATTTATACATTTTAATCATGAGATTTTGAAGGAAAATAGGTTTTTGTCTACAATTTAAGAGGGTGAATTTAAGAGATTTGAGGTCAATTTGGACTTAATTTTGGAATCTAGTCACATATTTGGACTCGTGGGGTTATGGATAGCCGAAATCTGCCCATTGACTCAGGCTTTGACCATGTGGACTCGGGTTGACTTTTATTGACTTTTGGATAATTGAGGAAAAATTGAATCTTTATTGTTTGGATTTGATTTCTATATCATTATTTGACGTTATTGAGTTACATTTGACCAGATTTGAGGTGTTCGAAAGATGATTTGAAAGGAAAGGTTGTGTTAGAAGGTTCAAGTTGTTATTGGGTGGAGGTATGTATCTTGTCTATCGTTCTAAGAAGGAATTCTCCCTGTAGGTGATTTGCTTCTATTCGCTACATGATTTAGGTTTTTCGTATATGTGAGGTGACGAGCGTATATGTGTGCTAGTTTGTGGCCATAGCTTGTTAGACTTAGGCTTATATTATGCCTTGTTGAGACTTTGTAAATTGTTATCCATGTTTCCTTGATTATTTGAGTTCGTAGTTGTGAGCATGTGATTTTTACTCGCCGTATCGTCCTATAAAAATCCCAATAAATCAATT
>ML360328.1:0-46856 GCA_005239505.1 Nicotiana paniculata | reverse complement strand
TGCTTGACTAGCCTGTTTCAATTCCCATTATGACTCTGTCCTCTATATGATTCTATGACTTCACTTAGCAAACTTTAACTTAGGACTAAGTTATTTGAATAATATGAATCCTCTCAGAAGTTAGTTTAGGGTTAAATCTATTTCACTAATCCTAAACCTTTTCTGAACTTTGCAAGAAACTATGAACATGTAATCAGTTAATTTGTTGCTTAACTCCCCTGCCCTGTTTGTTTATTTCATGTATCTGGCCAACTCAATTGTTTTGCCTGACTGCTTTTGTTTAAGTACTAGTCTAAATATTTAACTTCACTAGACTTCAATTTATTTGATCATGAATTTTGTTTGTCTTCTTGGTGCAGTTCTGCCTGTAACTCTATATTCTGAATCCTATTTCTTCTGAAATCCAATTGTTTTAAAACCTTCCCCTTCTCCCTTTTAAGTATTGATTTTAAAAACCCCACTCCTAGTCATTTAGGTTCGCAACCAATCCAGTGGTAACACTACCTAGGGTCCACTTGAGACTCATTTGAACTCTGGCACACTGGGATTGGTTTTCCAATATCTTAAACTATCTTCTGAATGTGGTTCCGGTTTGAGCATTGACCTGGGTTCCCTGAGGCCCTTGGGAACTTTGACACACTGGAAACATGTTTCCAATGGACTGTGAAGGAATCATTGTGTTGTTGTTATGGTGGAAGGCCTGGTTCCCAGGTTTATTTGGGCCTATGAAGACTCTCTATAGTGTAACTATTACCATTATGTAATTCATTCATCTATTCTGGTCTGTAATAACTATGTAATAACAGATTTGGGGATATTTAGTAATGCTGGGGTGGTTTCTTATATCTTTTGTTAATTTGGTAGAAATCCTGCGTATAGGATTTAATTACACTGATTAAACTGTGTGAGTACTATACTGTGTTTAGAAATCCTGCCTATAGGACTTTCATGATCATTTTGATTTTGTGTTTTACATTTGCATACTATAGATCCTTCTTATAGGACTTTCATTTAATTTTGTACATTAGAAATCATGTTCATAGGATCTGTACATGTTATCAACAAATGTGCATTAGCACTCATGCCTATAGGACTTTGTTGTTTGAGATAATTATCTTTCCTGGGAATCTGTTTAAATTTTGTCCATATATAGTTAATAGATATCATGCCTATAGGAGTACAAATCAGTTTTAAACTTAGAGATCATGCCCATAAGGTGTAAGGCAATTCAGCATTTAGAAATCATGCCTATAAGGTTTAAGTAAATTCAACATTTAGAAATCATGCCTATTAGGTTTAAGTCAATTCAGCATTTAGAAATCATGGCCATAAGGTTTAATTCAATTCAGCATTTAGAAATTATGCCTATAAGTTTTAAGTCAATTCAGCATTTAGAAATCATGCCTATAAGGTTTAAGTCAATTCAGCAATTAGAGTGCATGCCTATAGGATTGAAAAAGGAATAAAACCTATATTTATAAGTTAAAATCAGTGATACACTTAGAAATCATGTCTATAGGTCTATAATCAACAAGATTGTAGAAATCATGCCTATAGAATTCTGTCGATCGATTCTGAATTCAATTACTATTGTCAATCACTTAGGCAATATATATGTAGGACTTAATAATGATTTGGGGTTTATAATTGTGACATATTACTTCCTGAAGTGCCCAGATTCATGCTGAACAAAATCAGTAGGCAAACAAATAGGTCTTAATGCTCGCCTTAACAAAATTGTCTCTGCACTCTATTTTCTCACATAGATATCCTACCTATAGGATCCCAAAGTTAATAAAGTTTGGTTATTCAATTGCGTGCTTTTGTTGTCTATGTGTGGAGGTCAATGTGATCCCATACTTGCTCTTTATCTGAAAGTCTTATTTGTTTTTGTTTTGTCGCCTAGATTTCACATTTTTAAGTAACATAGGTTGGTTTAAAACTATCCCAAATAGAGGTCCTAATACCACCAGGTCCATAGGCAAGGGACGGGTAGTGCACGCATAAGGAACGAGCTAGAATCTACTAGAACGCTTAGGTAACAACTTAAAGATAGTTATGGGGGAGTAATGATATGATAGTCCCTGCGCTAATGCTATGAGTAACACCCCAACTTGAGGGAGTTATAAAGTATTGCATGGAATGATCCTATAGGGTAAAAAAACTTAGGACCCCCTCCCCCTATACTCTTGTTTAAAATAAATTGAATATGGTATTTGTCCAAATTATTTTTCTTCCCTTTTTAGACTAATTCGCTTAATTTAAGTTCGCCCGGGACCCACCGTTGTGGACCTCGAGGGGTGCCTAACACCTTTCCCTCAAGGTAATTTGAGCCCTTACCCGATCTCTGGTGATGTAAACTGGTTATATGAGTTAATTGCTTTAGGTGCCCTAACGCACCTTAATCTGTTAGGTGGTGACTCTTCCAATTCCTTAAACCCATCCCAAAAAGAGGAGTTGTCCCAAAAAACGTCGAAACCCGATTTCACGAGAAAAAGGGGGCGCGCGATAGCATGGAGACTCTGCTGGGATATTTTTAGGCTCTTACCATTACGAACCTGATTTTGTGAATTAGTCCTTAAGCATGTCTTTACTATTCCACTAATGCCTGCATACCCCTTACCTTTCCCACTTTATGTGAATTTATTTTCCTATCTTCACTCATTTACGATTTCTTTCTGTTTTATTACTCTTTACTATGGAAACTGACTTGTCTCCTTGTTTTATTTCTTAAACACCTTTACAATTATTAAATACATCATTTTTCATTTTCCATCATGCAAATACTTGAAAACGTGTTATTTTATGTTGCATAAATCATGCTCAACATCATATTCCACTCATGCGTAATTAATACCATAGCAACAATTGATGACTGTTTGCGCTCTTCCAATATATCTCCCTTTGAATTTGGAAAGGCTTATTTACGGTAAAACTAGTCGATCACCGGTGCAGTCGACGGTTCCGTGCCTTTCCCCCTCAAGTTGTCCGCTTGAGGATACCAGTCTAGACCTCTATAGAAACCTTACTCTGATTATAACTGTACATGCATCATGGTCAAATATATCTTGGGTTAATATGTTGTCCACATAATAAAATTTTAAGAAAAGCCTTGTCCAAAGTCCACCGAGGTTTTATAATCCCAACAGACGCAACCACGATCTGTGCATTAATTTGGAGATATAAGTGCCAATATGCTAATCGTTAATGTGTAACTAGTCGAATCTGGAGGGGGAAAAGGGTCTAACCTTATTTGTTTTTCATAAAATGAGGCACGAAGTCCCCAAGTTCGGCATGGTCTGTAACATACCACCATTGTTGCTAGATTGGTGGGAAGACCTTCCATCAAGCGACAAAAAGCATGTGAAAATGGTCTTGGGAAGCTTACCTTCCTTATTAGATATCAGACCAAACAACATGTTGAGCGAAGCTTCCACTATGTTCTGGGACAGAGAAAGAATCGTGTTCCGTTTTGGCAACATAGAAATGACCCCCCTTTTGGAGGAAATAGGGGGATTCTCTGGACTACCTTGGGACAGTCCCGGTTTATTGGCGCCGGAAATCGCACTCCCAAAGGGTTTTTGAAAATGATGGGTTTGAGAAATAATGATGACTTGGTGTGTCTGAAGAAGTCCCACATACCCTTCGACTTCCTTTATGAACGATGTATTGGTGAAAAAAGAGCTTCACACGTGTAATAAATCTTGATGACTCAGTAGTCTACATGGAGCAATGAAGACACGACAGTTGGACGGGACTCTAAGAAGAGGTACGAGGAAAAGAGGCACGGCAAATCACACCCATGGGTTAATTAGCTACGGAAGTCTCAACCTGATTGAGAATATGAAGAGACATGGTCAAAAGTGTATTTGGACAGAATAAAGGGCAGATTCAGAGATCTTCAAATTAGAGATCCATACGTTACACAACATTCACTCAACAGTTACGATTGATTCACTATAACGTTACATTAGAGTCATTATTAGTCATTAATGCTCAATCACCAGAAAAGGTAGACGTTATGTTAGGAAATTCCCTATATAAAGGAGAAAAATATAACCTGTAAAGGGGGAGAAAAAAAACCATTCGAACTATTATTCAAATATACTTACTTTTTGTGAATCTTATTGCTTTCCATTTATAAGTTTGCCTACAATTATAATCTTATTATTTGGTTATCAGAAACCCGTGTTCTTAAATATATTTGGACAAAGAATCCAATTCTTTGGTTAAACAAATTGGTTCCATTACCTGGAATCTGATAATCTTTGTTTGCTTTTCAAGTGATATCCTCTGAACTATGTCGAACTCCAACGACAACAACCATCAAAGGAATGGAACCCCATTTCCACCGCCTTCAGGAACCCCACGTGGTTCAAGGGAATAATCCCCAGAAAGATCCAATAACAACAATGATAATAATGATCAAACAGTAGAAAAATATCGGGTAAAGCAAATGATTGCAGAGTATGTGAGCCAATCTTTGCAAGAATTTACGAGGGGATTACCTGCAGCATTACCTGCACCACTGACACCACCTTCCAATAATACCATCACCATGGAAAATCCTCAATCTGGGTTGGCAAACTCAGGAAGGGGAGATACTCCTAATGAATCTCTCGAAGCGAGACCAGGTATATCTAACAACTCTGAATTACAGACTTTATTACTAACTTTGCAGAAACAGGTGAAGGAACAAAACGATCAAATCGAACAAATTCCTGAAGTACCACATGTTATCAAAGGCATTGACGTTGATAGATATTCTCAACAACCTTGGAAACCAAGCGCATCACCCGTACCTATTCATAAGAAGTTTAAAATTCCTGACGTTCCGAAGTATGATGGGACAACCGACCCACGCGACCATGTGACTGATTTTACCACCGGAGTGAAGGGCAACGACTTAACAAAACAAGAAATTGAGTCGGTCCTAGTTAAAAAGTTTGGAGAAACACTTACCAAAGGGGCGCTAACCCGGTATTCTCTTCTCTCTGAAAACTCTATTGATTCTTTTGCTGAGCTAAATTGGGCAGCCATGGCATTCACAAGTAATCTAAATGACAAAAGCTCAGAAGCTACGAGAAGACTCAAGGAAAGCTTGAGAGAATTCCCAGCTACAACATGGAACGATGTTTATAATAGGTATAGTACTAAACTTCTAATTGAAGAAGATACCATTGCTCGTCCGAAAGAGGAAGATTATACCAAATCCAGACGTTCAGAATCAGACAGGAGATCAGGTAAAGACAGGTACGATCCTTACTTGGGACCATCGGGACGTGAAACTCGTCCCAGGTTCGAAAACACCAGGTCAGATTATGGACCACCAAGCAAGATGCAGGCTCGTCCTCATCTAGATCCAGAAGGGATCAAGATCAATGACCTAGAGGTAATGCGCGAATTGGGGATCACACCTTTAATGTAAGTACCTCGAACTAATTTCAGTGTTAAGAAATTTGGGTGATAAGGTTCGGTGGCCCAAAGAGATGAGGTCGAACCCAAATAAGAGGAACCCAGATCTCTGGTGTGAATTCCATAATGATCATGGACACAAAACTGCAGATTGCAGATTTTTGCAAGGTGAGGTAGAACAATTATTGAAACAGGGCTATTTGACAGAATTGTTCAGTGAGAAAGGTAAACAGGCATATATGAAGAACAGGCAGGAGCCCCCAAAACCTCCATCTCCAAAACGAACCGTCAACGTGATACACGGAGGTGAAGAAGTAAACGGAGTGGTCTGCAAAACGACCACGAAGTTCACAATTACACACGGAAAACGGGTTCGTGAAAATCTGGAAGCAGACGATATAACCTTCGATGATGCAGATATCGGCGGATTAATGCTTCCTCACAACGATGCTCTGGTAATATCTTTACTTATTCATGACACTAACATAAAAAGAGTGTTGATTTATTCAGGTAGTCAGTCAATATCATTTTTCTAAGAGTCTTGGAAGAAGTGATATTGGAGAATCAAGTAATCCCAAGGGCACGAGCCATATCAGGGTTTGATAACTCTACGGTTATAACAAAAGGAGAAATTGAGCTTAGCACTTATGCTGAGGGGGTGATCAAAAGTACCAGGTTCCAAGTCATCGATACTGACATGGCTTATAACGTAATCGTGGGAAGGCCATGGATCCACGACATGAAAGCAATACCCTCCACCTTGCATCAGGTAATTAAATTCCCCTCTGAATGGGGGATTCAGCAAATTAGAGGCGATCAGCAAACCGCGAGAAATATAAATTACGTGGTACACAACAACAAAAAAGTAGAGGTGAAAGAATCAAAAGATAAGGAAATCTCCCAAGCAGGTGACACTGCCCAAACATGCACGGAAGAAATTACAACCCAAACAAGTACGGAAGGTATTACTACTGAAACAAGTACGAAAGAAAACACTTACGAGAAAGTGAATCAAGTCACCACGGAAGAGGCATTGGACCACACAGATGTAGATTCCAGACCGGACATCATTCATGAACCGGAGGAAAATGAGCACATCAAAACAACTACGGAAGAGCTCGAAGTTGTTCCATTGTCTGAACAAAAGCCTGAACAGAAAGTGTACATAGGCACGAGGTTGAGTTCCGGTCGAAGAGAAGAAAAAAAAGCAAGGACCATTCAAGAACCAAGTGATTGACGAAGAACTACGGAAACTCTTGAGGATTGGTTCAATACGATAGGTGACGTACCCTAACTGGCTAGCTACCACTGTGGTAGTACCTAAAAGAATGGAAAATAAAGAGTATGCGTAGATTATACTGACTTAAATAAAGCATGCCCCAAAGATTCATTCTCACTACCACATATAGATCAAATGACTGATGCCACCGCAGGTCATGAATTGTTGAGCTTTCTAGATGCGTATTCTGGTTATAATCAGATTAAAATGGATCCCTCAGATGAGGAAAAAACCTCCTTTATTACAAGCAGGGGGACTTATTGTTATAGAGTCATGCCTTTTGGCTTAAAAAATGCTGGAGCCGCATATCAAAGGCTAGTGACCAAGATGTTCCAGGAGCATCTGGGAAAAACAATGGAAATTTACATTGATGATACGATGGTAAAATCAACACGGGCGGAAAACCATTTCCAGCACCTCTTTATTACCTTTGACATTTTACGCAGGTATAATATGAAGCTTAATCCAGAAAAATGCGCTTTTGGCATGGAATCAGGTAAATTCTTGGGTTTCCTTGTATCAAACAGGGGAATAAAGGTAAATCCTGATCAAATTAAAGCTATAGAAGAAATACCTAATGTACTTATAAATAAAAAAGAATTTCAAAGCAGCCTTAGGAAGATTTATTTCCAAATCTTCCAAGAAAAGTTTCAAATTCTTTGCAGTTCTCAAAAAGCAAAATCGGTTCGAATGGACTGAAGAATGTCAACAGGCTCTCAAAGACCTAAAGGCTTATCTATCAAAACCTCCGTTGTTGTCAAAGCCTAAGGAGGGGGAGAGACTATACGTCTACCTTGCTATCTCGGAAATTGTTGTAAGTGCAGTATTGGTAAGGGAGAATAAAGGTAAAAAATCTCCTATTTATTATGTAAGCAAGACATTACTGGATGCTGAAACTAGATATCCACATCTAGAAAAGTTAGCCTTAGCTTCAATCATGGCATCTAGAAAATTAAGACCATACTTTCAATGCCATTCAATCACAATTGTGACCTTGTATCCATTAAGAAACATACTGCATAAACAAGAACTATCAGGAAGATTAGCCAAGTGGGCCATAGAATTAAGTGAGCATGAAATAATATATCGGCCTAGGACTGCAATCACGTCTCAAATCTTAGCCGATTTTGTCACTGATTTTAGTAATAGCATTGTCCCTGAAGTGGAAAAAGAGTTACAACTCTTCAACGGTGTTAATCCGGGTCTATGGACCCTATTTGCCGATGGTTCTTCCAATATAAAAGGTGTCGTCTTAGGCATAGTCTTAATATCACGTACGGGTGAAAAGACACGGCAGGATATCAAATGTTATCATATAACTAACAATGAGGAAGAGTACGAAGCTGTTATTGCAGGGTTATAACTTGCACGGGAGCTTTCAATAGAGAAAATCGAGATCAAAAGCGATTCCTAACTGGTAGTAAATCAGATGCAGGGGACTTACATCGCTCGAGAGACTCGGATGCTACAGTATCTGGAAAAGGCACGAGAGCTCGTGAGACAATTCAAAACATGGAAGGTAGTACAAATACCTAGAGAGGAAAATGCAGAAGCAGATGTATTAGCTAACCTCGCAGCAGTCACGGAAGTAACAAACAAGGACAATGCAGTTGTCGTTCATCTATTCAATTCAGCGATCGACCAATAGAAATGAGGTAACTTTCAACAATTTAACCTGGGATTGGAGAAACGAAATCCAAATTTTTTTACAAAACGGCTCCGTACCTGAAGACAAGAAAACAGCTCAAGCACTTCGCCGCAAAGCTGCACGGTACTGCCTCATTCGCAACTCGTTATATCGCAAAATGTTTGGAGGTCCCCTAGCAAAATGCCTCGGCCCTAACCAAACGGAGTTTGTGATGAAAGAAGTCCACGAAGGACACTATGAAAATCACTCAGGGGCGAGATCCTTAGTGAAAACCTTAATCAGAGCTGGATATTATTGGCCTAAGATGGAAGAAGAGACCGGGGACTTCGTGTCCAAATGCGACAGATGCCAAAGGTTTGCTAATAACATTCATCGACCAGTAGAACTATTGCACCCAATAATATCCCCATGTCCCTTCATGAAATGGGGGATGGACATAGTGGGACCTCTTCCCACAGCTAAAGGACAGGTACGGTTTTTGCTCGTGTTATCCGACTATTTTACAAAATGGGTAGAGGCAGAAGCGTTCAGACAGGTGTGATAAAAGGAAGTTAAAAGTTTCTTATGGTGAAACATAATATTCCGCTTTGGGATACCAAAGGAGATCGTGTGTGATAATGGCCCACAATTCATAGGCTCGCAAATCACAAAATTCTTCGAAAGCTGGCAAATTAAATGGATCACTTCAACGCTATACCATCCCGTGGCTAACGGTCAGGCTGAGTCAACGAATAAAGTCATCATCAATAATCTAAAGAAGCGGCTAGATAGAGCCAAAGGAAACTGGCGTGATGAGTTACCAGCGGTACTATAGGCATACATGACAACTTCAAAAACAACCACGGGAGAAACTCCGTTCGTACTTGTTTATGGCTCATAAGCCTTAATATTTGTAGAGATTGGCGAACCAAGCTTAAGGCTTACAATAGCCACGGAGGAAGAAAATGACGACAAACTGAGGACCAATCTGGACCTGCTCGAACTACGGAGAGAAGCAGCACCGATACGGATGGCAGCTAAAAAACAAATCATAGAGCGTTATTACAACCGTAAAGCTCATCTCAGATACTTCAAGATTGGGGACTTCATCCTCAAAAAATTCTTTCAATCAACGAAAGAAGCAAGCGCAGGAAAGCTAAATCCAAACTGGGAAGGACCCTACAAAATCTGAGGCATAGCCGGGAAGGGCGCCTACTAGTTAGAAGCTATGGATGGCAGAATCCTACCAACAAGTTGGAATGCCATTCACTTGAAGAAGTACCCCCGGTCAGGTATCACATGTTCGGTTTTATTTTGAACATTTGAAATTTTACTAACTTTTTTAGATGATAGGCATAAAGCTAACCCATCAACAGATGATGATATTAGACCTGCAAAGACGCGAGGAAATAACTAAATTCCCGGTCTAGGGTTACACTTTCTTATGGATGTTTTAAAGGGTTAAGCAGTCATCATCTAAAAATTATATACCTTCGAGTCACGTATGTTTTTCCTTTTCAGGAAAAGGACCACAAGGAAGGAATAGTCAAGTACTCGAGATTTCATTCTTCAAAGCTCAAACACTTGGGGGACTATACAGTATGTAAAGCAAAGACGAAGCAAAAAAGACTATCAAAAATTCAAAGCTCGAGCATGAAGATCCATCAATCCAATAAGCCAAGTGATACGAGCAAAATCGAAAGAGCCAAAGACTCGAACATAAAGCCTAATCCAAAAAAACTTCGAACATGTTCAGGTTAGAAGGCAAAATGTCAGCTACGAGGAAGAAATGCACATCTTTGTACTTATTCAAAACAGTTATGGATAAAAGATCATCATCATTTCACTCATTCAAAACTATTGTAACTAAAAATAGTTACGAAATCTTTGTACTCATATAGAAAACTGTTATCAAATAAAATAGTTACAGACAAAAGAGCCAAAGACTCGAGCCAAAGACAGTATGGAAGGAAAAGACGAAGCAAAAAAGACTATCAAAAAGTCAAAGCTCGAGCCTGAAGATCCATCTATCCAACAAGCCAAGTGATACGAGCAAAATTGAAAGAGCCAAAGACTCGAACACAAAGCCTAATCCAAAAACCTTCGAACATGTTCAGGTTAAAAGGCAAAATGTTAGCTACGAGGAAGAAATGCACATCTTTGTACTTATTCAAAATAGTTATGGATAAAATATCATCATCATTGTACTCATTAAAAACTGTTGTAACTAAACAGTTACGAAATCTTTGTACTCATATAGAAAACTGTTATCAAATAAAACAGTTACAGATGAAAGATCAAAATCCTTGTACTTGTTCAAAAAACTGTAAAATAGTTAAGGATGTAAGAGCATTTCCCTCGTGCTTATTGAAAACTATTGTCAACAAAAATAGTTACGGGTGAAAGCCCCAATTTGAATAAAAACTGTTACGAACGAAAAACAGTTGCCCTCTTGTATTAACTTGAAAAAACTGTTACATACAGAAAACAGTTACGAAATACAAGTCTATATCAAATCTATTAAAAGAAAACAGTTGCAACATGAATTTTAGACGATAATCAAACACATGTAAAATGTTGTGAAAGTCCAAACAAAAAAAACTTTCCTCAGAAACATTCTTAAACACGTGAAAAATTCCTATCACTCTATTGCATTATTACATCTTTATGAAGTTGAGACGTCTTCTTCATTAAGTATCGATCAGAAAGGGCCCTCTTTTACAAATTATGCCTACTACAAAAAGGCACATATTTTATATGACACCGTGCCTATTACGAAAAGGTGCGAGTAATCTAAAGCATTCTATATGCAAAACTCAGAGGTAAAACTAAAACCTCAAAAAATAAAAGCATGCAAAATACTTAAAGAGTAGAAGAGAAACTCAACGGAAAACAAAAGTCATACTTGCATTAATATATTAAAACGGCTAAGTAAAAACTAAGTATTAACTTATACTTAGCCGGATACATTTTTTATATATACATTGAGGTGCCCCTAAGTTGTCATTTGGGGACTTTAGAGAGATCCAAATTTACCCCGGATGGGACTGGGGGTAACCGCCAATTGGGACAAAGCGGAAAAAAAAAAGGATGAATCAACATCTTAATCTTCTTGAGGAGGGGGATTGACTTCTTCATCAGCAAAAGGAGTAAGAGCAGCTTGGGACGAAGAGGCTTGGACAGTAGGAGTCTCACCTTCAGGTGGGTAAAGATCCAAACCTTGTTGAGCCTTTTCCATGGCTTCCTTGATCTTAACAATTTCAGCATTAAGGTCGAAATCTCCCCGACTCATTTCCGTCAATGTATCGAGGCGAGAATTCATGTATGCCCAACTAACATCGACAGCTGCCGCCTCTTCGAGACTTTTATAATCTCTTTCCCATATATGAAGCTCAGATCTTAAACCATCCTTCTCAACTTCAGCAGCTTCATGGGCAGCCCTCAAAGGAACAATTGACTCCTCCAAAGANCCTCTTCGAGACTTTCATAATCTCTCTCCCATATCTGAAGCTCAGCTCTTAACCCATCCTTCTCAACTTCAGCAGCTTCATGGGCAGCCCTCAAAGGAACAATTGACTCCTCCAAAGATTGGGTTTTGTCTAAAGTAATGCAAAGATCCTCCTGAGTCCGGGTAAGTGACTGCACAAGAACGCCTGAGTATTCCTCCTTCTGCTCTAGTAAGGCTTTCAAGCTCCTAACTTCTTCCGAGGCACGGGATAATTGCTCAACAAACGAAGACTCAAGAATGCTTTTGTCTTTGTCCGCTTGGTTAGAAGAAGCCTTCTCTACTGCCACCTCTGCAACCATAACTCTCATCTGCCGCCCCAAGGTATTCTTTTCTTCTTCTAAGGCTTCCATGTCGAGCCTCGGGCTTTCATATTGCCCCTTCCAATTCCCTGCTTCAGCGTGCCACTCCTTTAGCTCTTGCTCCATGTTAGAAATCCTCTTCATGAGTTCTGTGCCTATGAGATTGATCTACAAAAACAAAATCAATTAGATACGGTAATTACATGCATAAGAATGAGATACAAAAGAATTAATGTTACCTTCAAGGAGGAATGCACAATATCATTAGCCCAGGTAAGAGAATTGTTACTATCTAGCTTGGTCATCTCTTTTGGGCCAATCAAAGGCTTCAGCCACACTTCGGGTTGGCCGGATTTCTTAAAAAGGCTCCCATCAGCCGGAACCTCAATTAGCACTTGCCTAATCTCCCTGCTGGAAGACCCTACTTCTCTAACATGAGGCACGGAGGCAGGCTGAGATAAAAGAGCCATGGGCGATGAAATTTGTGGAGAGATGAATAAGTCTCAGGCACGGAAACTTGAGGAGCTGAGAAAGCCACGGGCAAGGCAGCAGCGGGAGCAGAAATGGCCAAAGGAGCAGTGGAAATAGCTGGAACAGATAAAGAGATTTCTCTAAAGGAGGGAGCAAAAATAGCCAGAGGCGCCTCATTAACAGCAGGTACAAAACCTTCGTAGAATAGATGATCCACAAAATCATGATCAAGAGAAGAAGAAAAATACCCGGGGGTAGAAGGTCTTACATCAGGTACGGAAGACACTGCCACATGTGTAGACTCATCGTCTGAGACCACTCTTCTTCTATGTGACATGTGCACCAGAATGCCCTCCTCCTCTTCTTCTTCTTCTTCTAAGGTCTTAGACCCACCAACTTTCCTCTTTGAAGAAGAGGAACCAGTAATAATCTCCTTGGCCTGAGCCAAAGACATCTTCGGAATGGATGCAACAGACATTCCCCGAGCAGAAAACCCTGTCAAAAGGAAAAAGGTTGAACGAGCGAAGAAAAAGAAGCTTGAGTAAGGAAAAGAAGCGAAAACAAAAGTTTCACTTATCATGAGTCTTCACTTTCCAACCATACTTCACGGAGAAGTACTTCCAAGATCTTTCCTCCAATGGAGCAACCGATAGCTTTTCTACCCAATCACGAATACCGGAGACATTCTCAACAGTACCCATGATTGCTGAAAGAGGAAGAAAATAGCTACGGTGTTAATAAAACACTTAAAGCAAAGAGAAGAAAAATAACATATGTGAGCTAAAATGTACTCACGTGCGCGATTCCACTTCTAAGGGAAGGGAAGATTTTCCTCGTCCACTAAACCAGCAGTGGGCACAGCGTACCGAAGGTACCAACCTCTATCCTTATCATCATCAGGGATTACCAACACTCTTTTGCTCCTAGCAGCCAGAGTGAAAATCCCTTGGCGAAATAAGGTAGGAGAATAAAGATGAATGAGGTGATTGAAAGAAAAAGGAACCGAGGCTAAAGAAGCTAGACATCTAAGACACGAAACAACCAGCCACACAAGAGGACCAACTTGTCCTAAGCAAATGTTGAAGAAACGACAAAATTCAATGATGAATGGATCAATATGAGGTATAAACCCTAGAGTAAAAGGGTAAGTGTAAACAAAAATAATGACTCCCAAGAACATTCCCTACGAACAAGGGGAATCAAACCTTCGGTAATAAGAGTGGGATACCTATCAACACTATCAAGGGATAACGACTGGTCTACAAGAACCTGACTATCCCTAGTGAAGTTAAACTCAGCAGGAATGATTTCATCACCTCGTGGTTCACGTAGGGGTTCGTGATGTTCTCTACCCCTAGACAGACACCTGGAAACCCTAGCTCTTGGGGAGACTAAAGACCTAGCAGAAGGAGGGGAAACAATCTGAGAAGAAGAAGAGCCTCTCGAAGGAGTAGAGCCTAAACTCCTCAGTCTATCACCCCTCCGACTCCGAGTCGGAGCGGATGAGGGTGTCAACTCCTCAACGTTTATGACTTCCTTAGATTGGTTTAAAGAAGACATACCTACAAAGTCAAAGAAAAAAGTTCTTTACAAATAAAGTTTGAAAGTTAGAAGCTTTTCGTGAAAGAAAAGGAAAAGGGGGTATTTATACTCGAAGACAACTGTCAAAAAATGAAAAAAAAAGCAATGATGTGAAAACCATAATTGAAGATGTCACTTCATGACTGATACAGCCGCAAGAAAACCCTAAAAGGCGCTGAATAATTGCAGAACCAACCCAAGAATGCCAAGTGGAATAAACATTAAATGGAAGTGTCAAGCGACGCTAACGTACAGGAAAAGATACAATGATTCGAGTCAAGCGGTGGCAAAATATTCCCGCCATAAATGAGTATCCACTTACCAAATATTAATTGATAAATATATGGTAAGTAGGGGGACTATCTGTATTGGTAAAAAAAGAGCTTCACACATGTAACAAATCTTAATGACTCAGTAGTCTACATGGAGAAATGAAGACACGACAGCTGGATATGACTCTAAGAAGAGGTACGAGGCAAAGAGGCACGGCAAATCACACCCATGGGTTAATTAGCTACGAAAGTCTCAACCTGATTGAGAAGATGAAGAGACACGGTCAAAAGTGTATTTGGACAGAATAAAGGGAAGATTCAGAGATCTTCAAATTAGAGATCCATACGTTACACAACATTCACTCAGCAGTTACGGTTGATTCACTGTAACGTTACATTAGAGTCATTATTAGTCATTAATGCTCAATCACCAAAAAAGGTAGACGTTATGTTAGGAAATTCCCTATATAAAGGAGAAAAATATAACATGTAAAGGGGGAGAAAAAAAACCATTCGAACTATTATTGCAATATACTTACTTTTTGTGCATCTTACTGTTTTCCATTTATAAGTTTGCCTACAATTGTAATCTTATTCTTTGGTTATCAGAAACCCGTGTTCTTCTTAAAATAGATTTGAACAAAGAATCCAATTCTTTGGTTAACCAAACGATATGGTCACAGCAAATCTTATCGTATCTTTCATGACGAGTTCTCCATCACTTCCTTGGGTTGGATTCATCGCAGGGTTTTCGTGTTCATTGTCTGCTTCTTGGGTATGATAGTGTTCCCAAGCAAAATGGACAGAATTCACACCAGATTGGCCATGGTAACCAAAGACTTAATGGAGGGAATCGAGGGGCAAACATATACTATTTTCCCTATGATTATATCAGACATATATTGGGCCTTGGATCACTGCCAGAAAGGGTTCAAACACTTCGAGGGTTGTAATTTTCTACTACAAATTTGGTTGCTAGAACATCTCCAGAGAGGTTAATACTGCCAAGACTTTCCACGAAGGCCGTGGAATGATCACATAGATTTGCATCACCCCAAGATAATGACCTTTATCCCAGACAGGTTTTAACAACCGGAGAATGCTACAGAATGGGTGTAATTTTTCGACAACTTGACTGAGAACCAGGTTCAATGGATGTTCGAATGGCTCCCCACTAGTGAGTTCATCATCAGATCTAGGGATGTTCCGAATTTGGTGTTGATCGGGTTAAGGGTCATACACCCCTATGTTCGTATCAGGATCATGAGACAAGCTAGTAGAAAGCAAGTCATACCGCGAGTCTCCAAAATGAGTCATTACAGGGCAGATTTTTAAGATGACGACATCCCATATAAATGTGAAGCTAAACATATGTGGAACCTGAATATTATTGTGGAAAGGGACACCATCGAGCCAGACCGATATCACGTAGGGCATATGCACTTTTACCCATCATGGTTACAAGATAGCATAGCAGGAATAGTTGAGTCGGGGATCAGACGAGGAAACAGTGTCATAAATGAAGGTGCTGAAGCACAGGTGAAATACAACAGACTACTCGAAAGAGTTCACGAGTCCAAGGCCGAGTATCTGGAGCAACACAAGACCGATATGGAACTGATTAATGAATGGAGGGAAATGCCTACTAGGTCGAATGAAAGGCTAGAAAATCTGGAGAAGGGTATGATGGAGTTGGACAGGAAGACGAGGAAAAGAGTCGTAGACTGCCAAAATGCTGAGGGTAGCGAAGGAGGACATCTAGAAAGGGTATACTTGTTGCTGGGCATGCGCGACCCGGGGAACCTGATTGATGGAGCCAAGAAAATCAAGCCTGGAGAAGGTCGCTCTAGGACCAAGTAGATTAGATTTACTTGTTCTAAAATTGCTTTTCGAATGTAATAAGGCCAAGTGCCATTAGTGACTTGCCTTATTAAGTGTCATTTTAGATTCATCTTATTTATTACATTAATGAAATGAGGCAATTATTGGCATTAAATTTCTCCAAATCTACTTGTCACTAGGCCTACCTCGGGAACAACGAGGCTCCCAAATTAGGACGCGAATTTACATTCCCGCAATATGTGTTTAAATACTGTAAACATTTTTTTCCAGAACTCTCACTAACTTGGTTACCTTTTATTTTTCCTTCTTTTCCTGATTATTCCCATTCCCAAAGGTTGGTTTGCGCATACTGGTATCATCAGCTTACCATACCAGATCTAGAGGCCCTCCACCTCCTCCTCCTTCAAGTGTACCAAAAGGAAAAGGGAAATCTAAGATGGATGATATGAGTGGCGTCAGAAAAGACAACACCGCACATGCTGAGAATGTGGAAACTTCCGATGGTCGGAGTACTCCGGCCCCAAATGATTTGGTTTTGCGGCTTGAACAGAAGATACTTAAACTACAGTGTGAGCTTGAGCAGGTCTGTAACTTGGAAAACCTCTCCCTCACATAAATGTCCTGGATATCAACCATCCAAATACCCAAAACCCAGTACCTCCTCAGAACACACCCAACCAATGCCCGCAGAATCCTCCTGCACCCCACCAATATTCAACCCCTCCTCAAAATCCTTTACCCGTACACCGCCTCAACATCAGCATCTCCCGAGTCAATATCCGCAAACCACTTATCACACTCCTCAGAATACCCCACAGCCTATCCCCGATCCCCAAAATTCAACCAATGATCACCACTATACCCAAACTCCTGGCATTGACCAAAATAACCCCATATACGTGGAAACCTTACCCCACTCTATTCAACCAATCTCATTTACATCAGTCAGACTGTTCCGGTGGTGGAGAACAGGAGGAAGTTAGGGGGAGAAATTTACCATCGCATCGATCGTGTTAACGCAATCGAGAAGGATAAATGGTGGAGTAGTAAGATAGAAAGAATATTGGCATAGAAAAGGTATGAACCTGGTAAGGGGCTTGGTAAAAATCTACAAGGTATCTCCAAACCAGTACAGCTGAAGTGACATGGTACAACCTTCGGGATTGGATATCAGTACACCTGGCAGGAATATCAAAATCGGTCGCCCCCATGGCGTGGTCCATACTACCCTCTTGAGCAACCTGTACCGCACCTGAATCAGACCTTCCATCAAGCTGATATAATATGGGGATTAGAGGAAGAAGGATCCTTGGAAAAATTGAGGAATTTGTTCTTGGAAGACGATGATATGGATTTTTGTGTGATAGTCGAGGAGGAGGGTGAGGAGGAAGAAGGCCTTACTATCCAGACAGTGGAGAAGGGAGCATCCCTCAAGAACCGGACCATTAAACCATCAAGGGCCCGATGAATCCCGAGAATTACTATTTCTTATCTTGATGAACCAACAACTGTGACATGTAATGAGACAATGCAACAGAAGGATGGTGATTCGGAAGAAATAGAAGAAGAGGATATAATACCTGAGGAAATTGTCAAAGTGGAGAATTTTGAGAACAATCCCAAGTCCAACCTGGACGAGACAGAGATAGTCAACTTGGGAGAATCTGATACCGTCAAAGAAACTCGCATAAGCATCCATCTATCACCTACAGAAAAGGAAGAATACACTCGTTTCCTGAAAGATTATGAGAATATCTTTGCATGGCCATACGACGATATGACAGGGTTGAGCACATCCATAGTGGCTCACAAGTTACTTACAAATCCAATGTGTCCGCCAGTGAAACAGAAACTAAGCAGAAACTAAGGAAATTCAATCCAGACGTGAGCCTGAAAAGCAAGGAAGAAGTTACCAAGCAGATCAAAGCCAAGGTCCTCAGGGTAGTTGAATATCCAACCTGGCTGGCCAACATTGTACCGGTTCCGAAGAAAGATGGGAAGGTCAGAGTCTGTGTTGATTATCGGGATCTGAACAGAGAAAGTCCTAAGGATGATTTCCCGCTGTCAAATATACACATACTGATCGACAATTGCGCCAAGCATGAACTCCAATCATTTATTGTTTCGCGGGTTATCATCAGATCTGTATGGATGAAGAAGATGCCAAGAAAAAATTAAACTATGCTCGACCTGATTCTCGTTTAAAAGAGGATACGTAAGCAGCCCTGTGAGTTCGGTCACAATTCAATAAAATTTCCATTTTCCCCATAATCATAAACTGGGGCAGAATTTTGAGGAGGACCCTCAAAATTCTTAAGCAAGTTCAGCCAACCGCAGCATACGAAACAGTTAGAAAAGTCATCCAGTTAACTGGGGCAGAATTTTGAGGACCCTCAAAATTCTACGGCAGAGGAAGTCGCAATGTCTCTTATTNAGCAAGAAAATACACGAACCAACCTCCCCCACAAAACTCACAAATTTTCTTTTGATGCAGGACTATGTCATCATGATAAGAATCGTCGCAACAACACAATCGCTATGCACGAAACACATTGTCAGATAAGAATACTTTACTCTAACTCTTACATCTGCATGAGACTAAGCTCTGTCTCAAACCTTGCATGCCTAAGTTGCCTCTCATCTTGCATAAGTCTAGGATTTGCCTCTCTACTTGCATAAGGCTAAGCACTGCCTTCCCTTTGCATGAGACTAAGCCCTGTCTCAATCCTTGCATGATACTAAGCCTTGTCTCGATCACTTACATGAGGCTAAGCTCTGCCTCTCTACTTGCACAAGGCTAAGAACTGACTTCTTCTTGGATGAGACTAAGCCCTCTCTCAATCACTTGCATGAGGCTAAGGTCTTCCTCTCTACTTGCATAAGATTAAGCCATGTCTCAATCCTTGCATGAGACTAAGCTTTGTCTCAATCACTTGCATGAGGCTAAGCTCTGCCTCTCTACTTGCATAAGGCTAAGCCATGCCTTCTCTCTACATGGGACTAAGCACTGTCCCGAATCCTGCATGAGGATAAGCCCTGCCTCTCCATTTGCATAAGGCTAACCAGTGCCTTCTCTCTGCATGGGACTAAGCACTATCCCGAATCCTGCATGAGGCTAAGCCTTGCCTCTCTATTTGCATGAGGCTAAGCCCTGCCTCCCATTCGCATAAGGCTAAGCACTGCCTTCTCTTTGCATGGGACTAAGCACTGTCTCGAATGTCGCACGAGACTAAGCACTGTCTCTCTTGCATTGTTCTCTCCTCTCGACTAAGCTTTGCCTTCTACTTCACACAAGACTAAGCTATGTCTTGTTGCCTCTAGCATCATGTCTCTGCACCTCATGGGCTGAAATATAGCCAACTTGTCCAAAGGCGCCATAATCTAAAGGCATCATCCTCATAGACGGAAGACATCATGACATGGCTTAAGGATCTCTCAAACTTGCACATCATTATTCAAAGGCGTCATGGTTCGGAGGCACCATCTTCATGGCCCAATAACATAATTTCATGGCCTACGAATCCCTTACCGCCCAACTCATGGCCCAGGACATCATGGTCTAAGGACGTCATCCTCACCGTCCAAAGACAATCTTCATGGTCCGAAGGGAATTTGCATCATGTTTAAATTTACGCAATAATTTATACATATGTGCTCGCAGTATACTTTTATAGATTTGAAGGTAACCCGGTGAGTAACCGTTATCCCAACAGGAGCAATCCCGCTCCAGTTCCTTCAAATTATTCCAAACCTGACCGTTCACCCATAACCGTTTCAATCCCAAGTAATCCTACTCGGAACCTTTTGTCCGTTCTTGCGATGACTCCATCGGTTTATTCCACCGTTGGATCCGGAACTACACATGGTATGGTTCCTGTAAAACCAGGGATATGTAGGCAGCTCGGAAACAGGAGTGCGGCCTATATCTTTCAAATCACCCTATTCGGTCAAAATTGGTCATTATGTCTTTACCCGACAACTCTTTCATCCTTTCTAGGTAAAGAGGGGCAGCTGTTGATACCCAATTTTTTCCCACATATATCTTAAATACATATATACCTTCAAAATAGTGCATGAGCATCAACAAGTATTTTTCCATAATTTTCTATAATTTTTAAAGGTTTTTAATAAATTTATTCTTGCATTTTTATTATCTAAACAATTATTAATTAAATCACAAATAATTTTATAATGATTTTATTATTTAATTTTTGTCATTTGTATTCATATTAAGCTTTAAATATTTTTATGATAATTATATTTGCATCTTTAGGCTATAACTGCAATACTTTTGCAATAATAGCACATATATGCATAATTACATTATTTATACAGAAAAAGGGGCCTTTTATATTTTTATAATGTTAAGTAATTATTTTAAATCATTTTTAATGCACAAATGATATTTGTTATTATTTATTAATTTTTTTATAAATTATTTTACGGGTTTAATTAGGTATTTAAAATTTAGCCCTTTTCCTAATTAATTTCGGACCTACCCTGCCCATTACCCCAGCCCAATACAACCTAACCCATTAACCAGCCCAATACCCATACCCGTCCAACCCAGACCCATACCTATTTAAAAGAACCGACCCAAACCCTTGTAAAATCCCAGCCGTTGATCTCAGACCTAAACTAATTAATTCCCCCCTTTTAATTTATCATCTCCCTAACCCTAAACTATTTTTCCACCAAACATCTACCTCAAACACTCTCGTCTCCCCCTTCTCTTCTCGAACCCTAATCCGTCGTCACCCATCTCCCCTTCGATTCCTGCCAGAAATGGAATCGTTCCTTGATCCCTTACCATATCTGGTCTTACCTCTTTACCAGCTACTCATTTTTTATATCACCTGACTGGCTTGCCTCAAATGGCAAGTTGATCTCGTGAGATTCGAACCTAATCTGGTTCAAAACCTTTTATATGTTGATTATTTCCATCTGGGTTCATCCTAACCTTTGTGAGTACGAATATTTTTCGTATCTTTCAGTTAGGGTTTCAAATCTCTGGTTCAAATCATATTTGGGTCATTTCAGCTTGTTTTAATGACATTCTTCGTCTATATTTACTCTGTTACTCACGAATCCGCCTATTTTTAGTTAGATCTTTTACTTACTCTAAAACTAGGGTTCAGATCTTTCCACATCCAAAATGATTTTCCATTCTTCCTTTAATGTTTCCGTGTATCTATATCTATGCATTTTTTTATCATAATTTCTATGGTTATTTACGCCGATTTTACTTACCCTAAAATTTAGGGTTTTTGATTCTTCAAAAGCAAACAAAATAGGGTTCAAATCTTAATTATTTCTACCTATATGTCTTTGTGCATCTCTATCATAGTTCTTTTATATTTCTGCCTATTTTTACTTATATTAAATTTAGGGTTTTTGATTATTTAAGTATGTTTCCTTTAATGTTTCTATCTATCTGTCTCTATGATTCTTGCCACTAATTGTTGATTGATTTTATTTACACCAAAATTAGGGTTTTTGAAATCTCTACTGAGATTTCAGTCTTTCCTTTTCTTGTATGGTACTGATATTTCCTTTTTTGTTCGATTTACTTGTCCTCATTATTTCATTACCTTATTTGATTCGGTACTTGACTATTGATTGATTATGTATAATATTTTCCTTAACCTACGTAGTACTTGCCTGATTATGTGCTGCTAATTGATTGAGCTCCGACTTAAATTGATTATGGAATTATTTTCATTGTATAATTGACTTATTACCTTATTTGTCTGCTTAATTCAGTGCTATTTAAACCCCTTCTCCCTCTCCTCTTAGACAGACTCGAACTCTCATACTCTCACTAAAACTTAAGCTCTCTCTTGTTCTCTTGCGTTCTGATTCTGTGCTAAGAGTCTTTTGTTTTGGCCGGATGAAAGCCAAGGCCAAATTACTCTAGAACTTAACTGCTATTGCACATTTACTTGCTTTCTTCTCAACTGGTATGCCTTTGTAACGCCCCGTAAAAATTTTACTTAGAAAACTGGTACTTTGTGGTAGGGTTACCCCGTACTCCGTGCAAGTTTGACTCAATATGGGTGCTTGTGGATCGACTCACAAAATCAACACACTTCTTACCGATTAAATCCACTGACATTGCGGAACAGTATACACAATTGTATATCAAGGAAATAATCAGGCTTCATGGTACTCTAGTCTCCATCATTTCCGATCAAGGGGCCCAGTTCACAGCTAATTTTTGGAAGAAGTTTCAGCAAGGTTTGGGTACACAGGTAAATCTCAGCACGCCTTTCCATCCGCAGACCGACGGGCAAGTAGAGCGGACTATTCAGACGCTTGAGGACATGTTGCGTGCTTGGGTTCTTGACTTCAAGGGTAGCTGGGATGATCATTTTCCGCTCAACATCTTCCATGCCAGTATTCAGATGGCGCCGTTTGAGTCCTTGTATGGTATGAGATGTAGGTCGCCGATTGGATGGTTCGGGGTTGGAGAAGCTGAACTAATAGGACCAGACCTCGTGCATCTAGCTATGGAGAAGGTTAAATCATAAAGGAGCGGTTGAAAACTTCTTAGAGTCGTCAGAAGTCCTATTTGGACGTTCATCGTAGGGACTTGGAGTTCAAAGAAAATGATTGGGTATTCTTGAAAGTATCTCCCATGAAGGGGTTCATGCGGTTTAGAAAGAAGGGGAAATTGATTCCAAGGTATGTCGGGCCATATAGAATCACCCGAAGGGTAGGACAGGTAGCGTATAAGCTTGAGCTACCCCCTGAAATGTCATTGGTGCACCCGGTATTTCACGTGTCCATGATGAAGAAGGTAGTTGGAGGCCCGTATTCCATCGTGCCAGTTGAGACCATTGAGGTTAACAAAGAATTGTCATATAAAGAAACTCCAGTTGTTATTCTTGATAGACAGGTCCGAAAGTTGAGAAACAACGAAATTACATCAATAAAAGTATTATGGCGAAACCAGCAAGTTGAAGAAACTACTTGGGAAGCCGAGAATGAAATGAAGCAGAAGTACACTCATTTGTTTGAATAGCCGTGTAATAGTTCTATGGAGTTGTTTTCTCTAAATATTTGTATTACTCGTTCGGTTAGTGTAAAGACTCTCCCTTTCTAGTTATCCGTCCTTTATGAAGCCTCAGTTGTTCTATAATCTATTGTGTTGTCTGATCGTATTAAGGTTGTCGAAATGTGTTTCGGGGGCTCTCTGGCAGGTGGATAGGCCTTATTACAAAGGAAACTCTGGCGAAATTTTCAAAAAATTTGAGAGTTAGGCAAAATTGGGGTTGTTGGCATATGGTATGACTAAACCTAAGTGAACCTTGATCCTCATTCGAGGATCTTAAGTGGGGGAGGATGTAAGGCCCCGTAAAACTTTTACCTAGAAAACCGGTACTTAGTGATGCCCAAATTAGATTTATGTGTTTAATGATAGAACCGTGGTTCGGACCTTTTTGATTGAAAAGTACCCTACGGACTTCAAAGAAAATGTTCCCAAAAAAAATGCATGTCTGCGGCCCATTATGCGGCCGCATAATCACTTGTGGACCGCATAATGGTCGCAGAGTGGATCAGATGGTTGGCCTAGTTTGAGGCCAAATAGGCAGCCAATTATGCGATCGCATAATCGATATGCGGGCCGCATATTGGTCGCAGATCCACCGTGGGATTTTTTCCAAGGGAGTTGTGCAGCGCATTATGCGACCGCACAACTGTTATGCGAGCCGCATAATGGACGCATACTCGGTCAGTGGTCCACCCGGCTGGGGCCACTTTTGCGACAGGTTTGCAGACCGCATTTTTATTCTATGCGACCACATAACTATGTCAGGGCACCCTTTTACTTAAATTTTGACCCGACCCAAGACCAATATAAAACACCTTCCTCACCATTTAAAACCATTTTTCTGATACTATAGAGTGAGGAAGAGAGATTCTAGAGTTAGAAGAGGTCACCCACCCCTTGATCATCACCATTCTTGATTGCATGATTGAAGATTTGCAAGAAGACCTAAAATTACAGGTAAGAACTCATACCCTATCCTCTAAACTCAGAAATCTAGTTGAAGGGGAGGGGTTGAATGGTCAAGTAAATGTGGGGTGGGGGAGGTAATGTCCTTGAATGCATGTGTTCCTAAGCTAGGAAAGGGAAATCTCCCACTAAAAATGGAGCTATGGTACTATAGCGAATTAGTAATGATAAGTATGATACTCAAGTGAGCTAGGACTATGACCGGATTCCTAACTACGATTTGATTGTGCTATTATGTCAAATAGATTGAGAGAGCCAGTCATAGTCCTAGATCACTTGAGTATCATACTTATCATTACTAATTCGCTATAGTACCATAGATCCCTTTTTAGTGGGAGATTCCCCTGTCCTAGCTTAGGACCACATACATGCAAGGACATTACCTCCCCCACCCCACATTTACTTGACCATTCAACCTCTCCCCTTCAACTAGATTTCTCAGTTTAGGGATAAGACCCAGTCGAGGTATGTATGGCTAACTCTAATCTTCATAGAATCAACTCTTTGGTGTCCAAATATTTGGCATAAGTCCCTTACTCGATCCTACTTAAATTGGTTACTTTAATGTGTTGAGTCGAAATATTTCTGTTACCTAACTGTTTTAGTTGTTTTACCATGTCACCATGCTACTTGGAAATGTGAATTATGATCCTTCATGCTCCTTCTATTTCCTGTGCACCTGTTATATGTTGGTTCATATCGATATGAAATATAATATTATTGAACGAATGAACGGGAAATAGACTCGAATTGTAAAACGTATCCAAGTGCCAAGAACGATGTGATAAATAGTGGAAATAAAATGTGGACGGAGTAAATAAATGAAATGGTGATGTCCCGAAGTGAGATGTCTTATCCGATCGGGCCGAGATCGGACGCCATGCTATACACATGGTGGCATTTACATCGGATATGTGAATATAAATTATGATGTTGGTGATGTCTCACTTGGGATGGCTTAGCCGGTCGGGCCGAGACTTGACTCTGTGTAAAAAGACACGGTGGCATTATTAATTATGACACTTGGCATTAAGAGACTATTATTCAAAAGGATGGAAAGAAAAAATAAGAAACAATGTGACCCTACTTGTGATCCTCTATTCTTGTGAAGTGCTATGTGGTTTCCTTAACTGCTTTCCTACCTATTTTATTGCTTATTCTATTTTAGAGTGAAATTTTTCACACATACTAGTACTATTCGATGGTACTAACGTCCCATTTTCCGGTGGCGCTACATCTTTGAATGGATGTAGTTGGTTCTATTGCAGATAGCGCTGATCACCGATAGTGGTGCCCTCACTCTTTCTCCTCACAATAGTCTTGGTGAGCCCCGCTTCTTCCCGGGGTCATGTATAGTATATGTTGTTCTGCTTTTGTATAAGTTACTATATTTTGGGGTATCGCCTGGGCCTTAATGCCGGCCTTGTCACGTTTGTCTTTTGTATCTATAGAGGCTCCATAGACGTTTATGTGTGTCATGTATGGGTGTCGAGGATGTTATCGAGTTGTATGTTGAAATACTATTCTACTTAATCATAAACTGTAAGTACTTTTGGAAGTTTGATTATCACATATTGCATGTACGGAAAAATGAACTAGCAACATATGTATATTTATATAACTGACCTCTCCCCGGATTAGTAGACGATGATGTGTTCCCCTTTTGGGAATATGAATGAGTCGGGTAGGATATGTTTGAAATGCTTTCTCGACCGGGTTCACTCGGTTGAGCGACGGTCGCGCTCCCCGAGGTTGGGGTGTAACAGCCCTAACCCTTGCAATTTCATTATCTATGCTTTGCTTGACTAGCCTGTTTCAATTCCCATTATGACTCTGTCCTCTATATGATTCTATGACTTAACTTAGCAACTGTTAACTTAGGACTAAGTTATTTGAATAATACGAATCCTCTCATAAGTTAGTTTAAGGTTTAGTTTGTTTCACTAATCCTACACCTTTTCTGAACTTTGCAAGACACTATGAACATGTAATCAGTCAATTTGTTGCTTAAATCCCCTTCCCTGTCTGTTTATTTCATGTATCTGGCCAACTCAATTGTTTTGCCTAACTGTTTTTGTTTAAGTGCTAGTCTAAATATTTAACTTCACTAGACTTCAATTTATTTGAGCATGAATTTTGTTTGTCTTCTTGGTGCAATTCTGCCTGCAACTCTATATTCTGAATCTTGTTTCTTCTGAAATCCAATTATTTTAAAACCTGCCCCTTCTCCCTTTTATGTACTGGTTTTAAAAACCCCACTCCTAGTCATTTAGGTTTCCAACCACTCCAGTGTGAGCACTGCCAAGGGTCCACTTGAGACTCCTTTGAACTCTGACACACTGGGGATTGGTTTTCCAATCTCTTGAACTATCTTCTGAATGTGGTTCTGGTGTGAGCATTGGCCCTGGGTTCCCTGAGGCCCTTGGAAACTTTGACACACTGAAAACCTGTTTCCAATGGACTGTGGAGGAATCACTGTGCTGTTGTTATGGTGGAAGTCTTGGTTCCCAGGTTTATTTGGGCCTATGAAGGCTCTCTATAGTGTAACTATTACCATTATGTAATCCATTCAGCTATTCTGGTCTGTAATAACTATGTAATAACATATTTGGGGATATTTAGTAAAACTGGGGGGTTTCTTATACCTTTTGTTAATTGGGTAGAAATCCTGCCTATAGGATTTAATTACGTTGATTAAATTGTGAGGGTACTATACTGTGTTTAGAAATCCTGCCTATAAGACTTTCATGATTATTTTGATTCTGTGTTTTACATTCGCATAATAGAGATCCTGCTTATAGGACTTTCGTTTAATTCTGTACATTAGACATCATATTCATAGGATCTATAATGTTCTCAACAAATGCGCATTAGCAGTCATGCCTATAGGACCTTGTTGTTTGAGATAATTATCTTTCCTGGCAATCTGTTTAAATTCTGCCCATATACAGTTAATAGATATCATGCCTATAGGACTAAAAATTAGTTTTAAACTTAGATATCCTGCCCATAAGTTTTAAGTCAATTCTGCATTTAGAAATCATGCCTATAAGGTTTAAGTCAATTCAGTATTTAGAAATCATGCCTACAAGGTTCAGTCAATTCAGCATTTAGAAATCATTCCCACAAGGTTTAAGTCAATTCAGCATTTAGAAATCATGCCTATAAGGTTTAAGTCAATTCAGTATTTAGAAAGCATGCCTATAAGGTTTAAAGTTAATTCAGCAATTAGAAAGCATGCCTATAGGATTGAAAAGGGAATAAAACTTGTCTTTATAAGCTAAAATCAGTGCTACACTTAGAAATCATGTCTATAGGTCTATAATTAACAAGCTTGTAGAAATCATGCCTATAGGATTCTGTCGATCGATTATGAATTCAATCGCTATTGTCAATCACTTAGGCAATATATCTATAGGACATAATAATGATTCAGGGTTTATAATTGTGAGATATTACTGCCTGAAGTGCGCAGATTCATGCTGATTAAAATCAGTAGGCAAACAAATAGGTCTTAATACTCGCCTTAACAAAATTGTCTCTGCACTCTGTTTTCTCACATAGATATCATGCCTATAGGATCCCAAAGTTAATAAAGTTTGTTGATTCAATTGCGTGCTTTTGTTGTCTATGTGTGGAGGTCAATGTGAGCCCATACTTATTCTTTATTTGAAAGTCCTATTTTTTTGTCGCCTAGATTTCACATTTTTAAATAACATAGGTTGGTCTAGAACTATCCCAAATAGAGGTCCTAATACCTCCAGGGCCATAGGCAAGGGACGGGTAGTGCACGCATAAGGAACGAGCTAGAATCTACTAGAATGCTTAGGTAACAACTTAAAGATAGTAATGGGGTAGTAAGGAGATGATAGTTCGTGCGCTAATTCTATGAGTGACACCCCCACTAGAGGGAGTTATAAAGTATTGCATGGAATGATCCTATAGGCTAAATAACTTAGGATCCCACCCCCTATACTCCTGTTTAAAATAAATTGAATATGGTATTTATCCAAATTGTTTTTCTTCCCTTTTTAGACTAATTCGCTTAACTTAAGTTCGGTCGGGAACCACCGTTGTGTACGAGGGGTGCCTAACACCTTCCCCTCAACGTAATTTGAGCCCTTACCTGATCTTTGGTGATGTAAACTGGTTATATGAGTTAATTGCTCTAGGTGCCCTAACACACCTTAATCCGTTAGGTGGCGAATCTTCAAATTCTTTAAACCCATCCCAAAAAGAGGAGTTGTCCCAAAAAATGTCTAAACCTAATTTCACGAGAAAAAGGGGGCGCGACACCCTCAGCAAACAATCAAGGGCTTCAATAAAATCAGCCCTCGAAAAACCAAAAGGCTTCGATAATATCAGCCTTTGAAAAACCTTAAGAGGTATCAAACTTTCTTAACACAAACGTGCTAAGGCACAAAAAGCAAAGGGGTTTTAATCATCGTACCCTCAAAAAAGCCAATGGGTAAAAAATAAATGCTAAGGCATAAAAAAAATTTTACTAAGTCTTTTAAGCTGAAAAGGGGAAATAATAGCCATTTCTTAGAGGCCATATCGGCCCAGTCTAAAGAGCCTAAGGGCCAGTACATTTAGAGTTCGAGACCTTGTTCTCACTCACTTCGGACCTAAGGGTTCCACTACTACGAGCTCGAATAAATTCAATAAAATATACCTCAAAGATTCGTCATAAAACCTTAAGGGGTATATTACTATAAGTTCGAAACTTACCCATTACTTGATAAAAATCTTAAGGGTTTGTTTTATTCTAAGGTCAAAATTCACTCGAACTTCATTATAAAAACAAACCATTTGTGCTTCGATCATACCATATGAAATCTCGAATATATATCGAGCTTGGGGACTCGCTTTTAAAACATAAGGGTTTGATCTGAGTTCAAGATAGTTCGACTACAGAGACTACGACAACAAAATTTTCACAAGGCAAAAACAAAGCAGAATTTATCACAAATCGGAGACAAACTGGAAAGAGAAAGAACCTTTTATTTATAGAAGATATTTACAAAGACCACACGGGGTCTTACACAAAAACAAAGAAAAAACACTGAAGAATAAAAATCTTAAGGGCCTAGTCCGCTTTGGGATACGCATCTTCGGGAGCCGCTTCTTCGAGGGCTTCATCCCCATCTTCTTCGCTCTCGGACCCACTAGAAGAGTCTTCATCATCGGAGTGTAAAGTTGCGGCCTTGTCCTCCAAAGCTTTTACATTCTTGATATCAGTTGAGAGGTCGAAGCCACGAGCATGCACTTCCTCGAGAGTCTCTCTCCGGGATTGTTGCCTAGCATGATCGACAACACATGACAATTTGACTTCAAAATCAACAAAGATCTCCTGCGCTAGAATGTTGGCAGCCTCGGCGATAAGAGTCCACGAGCGCCTCCACTTCAGACTTAGCCTTTGCAAGCTCAGCGGCCAATTTAGCCTCGAGCTCCTCAATCTTCTAGGCCTGGGCCAAGCTTTCCTCCTTCACACTTTTAAGTTGGCGCTCGATCGAAGTCAGTTGGGCCCGAACTGCGTCTTTCTCATAGGCAAGTCAATCCATATGCTGCTTCCACTCAGATTCTCGGCCTCCTTCATCTTGGACTCCTCTCGAAGTTGCTCCACCAGCTCGCCCTTCTGCTGGGCCTGAAAAGTCAAAATGTTAATTTCCAAAGTCAAGTGAACACATAACAAACTCACGAAAAGTTACATTACCCGTTCGATGAGCTTAGTCTGTTCTCGGTGAGCCCTTGTCAGTTGAGCTCGGAGGTTCCTGATCTCCTCCTTTTTTTGAACATAGAGGAGTTTGAGGCCATCTCTCCCCTCCACGAGCTTCTTGAGTTCAGTCTCACATCGGGTTAGCTCTGCACGGTATTTAGAAGACACTTCTCGATGGAGCGCCATGGCCTATACACAAAGGAGAAAATCAGACTCGGAAAAATGAGAATAAAATGCAAGCATAATTATGGGGACTAAAACTTACTTGTTTGAGAAACTGCTGAGCCTCATAAAAATGAACGAAACATCCAGGTCGGGACCATCTTCAACCCCTGCGAAGAACCCCTGGAATATATCATTCCCTTCATGGGTCGTCCCCACGTCGGGAGTCTCTATAGCCCGAGCATCTTGGAACTTCCCTTCGGAGAACATAGGTCCGGGAGGCAAATCATCGATATTAATTGACCCAATCGAGTCACTTGGGACATTCTATTCTCTTTGAAGGGCCTCGGAGCTAGACCCTTCAGGTACGCCCACTAGTTGTTCATCCTGGCGGGGTGTATTTTTTCCACCCAATGGCTCGGGGACCCTGCTCAGACCTTCTTCCGAGATTTCTTTGGTCTGGGATTGAACCGCATCGGCCGCCATTGGCTCAGCAGCCTTCGAAGCTTCATTTCTCCCCTCTCTCTAGCTATCAGCAAACAGTTGTCATCCTCGCCTTCTTCGTCCTCGTCCCAGAGTCATTGGGCTACATCAGTAGGTAAAGCATCAGGGTCAATCTTTGATTTCTGAGCCCTTCTTTTCCTGGGCTTCGGGGTATCTGGAGGCGAGTCCTTTCTCCTCTTCTTCTCTTTCGTTGGCTTCGGAACCTCCTCTTCCCCAGGTGGAGGTGGCCTCATGGCAACATTGTCTCCAAGACTTGTATGAAGAGAAACTAAGTTAAAAATAGTATTTTTACAGAGAAGCACCAACGTACCAATGAAGGAACTCACCGTGGTTTTTATCTTCCCACCAGCCTCTGGCCAAATCGCGCCAACAACTCTCAGCATATGAAGAAGTAGAGATCAATTATGGAACCCAACCTTCAAGGTCCGGAATCGCACCAGGAAACCAAGGGGAAGCTGCACCATGAAAAAGAACTTAGATCAGAAAGAAATCAAGAAATCTTAATGGTAAACACCATCGACAAAATCGTACTTACGCTTCATGTTCCATTCCTCGGGGAATGGCATTTTCTTGGCGGGGATCAGATCGGAGGCCTTGATTCGGACAAATCGACCCATCAACCCTCGGTCTTTGTCTTCGTCTATGCTTGAGATTGTGACCCGACGCTGGAGCTTTATCAACCCACCACGATAAAAATGAGAGCTATGTAACCTAATCAAATGGTCGAGGGTGAAAGACATTCCCTCCACCTTGATCGAAAAGAATCTGAGCAGAATGACGATACGCCAAAAGAAGGGATAGATCTCGCCAAGGGTCACTCGATATTGGCGGCAAAAATTGAGTATGACTGGGTCTACGGGGCCCAATGTGAAAGGGTAAGTGTAAACACTTAAAAACCCTTTTCACATGGGTAGTGATGTCCTCCTCGGGGGAAGGAATCACCACCTCTTTGTTTTCCCAGTTACAATCATTTTTTACCTGCTCGAGATCATCTTTAGATATCAAACAGATGTACTGGGACATGGGCTCACATCGGCCCGGAATTGAGGAAGGGCTTTCGACCTTAAATTCGGAAGTCAGTTTGCAGGGCTTAGGAACGCACTCTTTAATACGAGGCTCCACCGATGTTTTATTGCCGGCCGGCCGCGATGAGGAAGCTTTTTCCTTTAGCGATACAGTCTTTAAGATTTTAGCCATTGATGTGGGTGAAGAATGTCAAAATAAGATATAAAGCTGGTGGTTCCGGTGATAATAACGTTGGCTTAACAGGCGGCGATAGAGAGGAGATGAGAAAGGGTTAGAGTATTTGGATATTTAATCAAAGCAAAAGTAAAGTTTGATTCAACGAAGGAGATGGTATTTATAGGCTCACGGCGACGATTCGGTAACGCTAATGGCCGACCACCAATTGACATGCATTGGTGATTTGGGGATCCGAACTGACGGGACGTTTCGATCACATCCATCGCTTACGTCATAAAGATGATGTCATGGTCGAGGTATCAGGGAATCGAGGCTCAAATCGTTTCTTATCGTTTTTCTCTAAGAAACGCGGGGACTATCTGTATACGGTTGAAATCGGGTACAACCGATTTCGTAGGCTCGAGGATTTGCCTCGAGGATAAGCTCATAATGGATCTGGCTCGAGTTCGATGACAGAGTATGAAGCATGAAGATCAAAGCACTTGCTGAGATCGAGACCGAGCATGACCGATGTCGAGTAACAGAATGGCGAGATATTAGTAACCGACCAAAGATCTCGGCAGAAATCTCGGTAGAAATTGAACCAAGCGGTTATTGACATCAATCATGGAATTTATTTCCGTTATTAGAGTTGTACATTATTTAGGATCCCTCTACTATATAAAGAGGAACCCATTTCATTTGTAAGGGAGATACATTCACTGATAAGATAATATACACGATGCTCTCTATTTTTTTATTATTCATTGTTGTTCTTTACTGTTCTTACTACTTGATCTCGAGACTATCCCGAATCGATGTCGATACATTACTACAGCACCGGTTTGACTTATTTTGTCGTTCAATTTATTTATTTAATTCATCTTTTATCAATTAGTGCTGAATCAGATTACGTATCCTTAAAACCACAATACAAATTTAATTGTTACTCGAATTTTATGGTAAACGGTCACCGATATGATCTACTATTTTTATATGAAATAGAATATTACACAAAAATCTCTATAACGACCAAGATAAATTTGTTGATCTCTTATAGATTTACCCTAGGTTATTACTAACATTACTACTTATTTGAAGGGGGAATAAGCAGATACGCCTGCTTGGCACCTCAAGGGTATTCTTGTAAGTTCGGGTGAAAGTGAGCAACGTGATTGGGCAAAAAGGCATCTTATTGTAGCTGCCATTTAGATATTTGAATGACTAGATGGAACTGCCCCTGCTTATCTCAGCATACTTCATAATTATCCAAAAGCTTTTCTGTGGCGTGGGTCCCAGCTGACTCTTTTCTTTATCATTTTGCAAGAGCAAAGAATAAATACGAATTTTCTGATAGCCATGGCTGTTGTACAACTCTTTAAGAATCATGGCGCCTATTTGATAACCACATGGCCAATATTACTTCAATGTTTACTGGGTGTATTCTTATCCATAGGGTAAATCATTTGACTCGAGATATTGTTTGATTTAATTTAATTACGGTAAATATATATTAAAGATTGGAACTACATACAAATACTTAACATGATTACATGAAATTTTTATCATAAGATCTTATATAAAAACATTTGAAAACATTCTCGTCATTTGTTGGCAATTTTGAAGCTTTTATGTAATTAACTTTTTAAATAGTCTTTATCTTAATTACTTGCATTACTTTTTTGAGATTTTTATTAATTGTTTTTACTCTATATCTATTCATTAGAAACTCGATCATGTAAAGAATTGTGAGTTTATATGTTAAAAATCCGTTTTTATCTCTATTTTAATTGCATATGTCTTTCAATGAAAGATCTTAAAATGATTAGAAGATTTCTTTAGTATCGACTGCAAATAAATTGTATTACTATATCTTTAACTACCCGGTCGTCGTTTTGAGAGTTGTAGCTTCGTTTCCCCCATTTACTACTCATTTTATGCTTTATAGTTATGTGACTTGCCGGGGTAGTTGGTTCGGGTCCGGAGAGATTTCGGAATGAATTGAGACACTTAGCCTCAAGTTGGAAGGTTAAGTTGAAAAGGTTGACCGAATGTTGACTTATGAGTAAACGACTCCAAAATGGAGTTTTGACGGTTATGTTAGCTTCGTTGGGTGATTTTGGACTTAGGAGCGTGTTCGAATAGTGATTTGGAAGTCCGTAGTTGAATTAGGCTTGAAATGGCGAAAATTAAAAATTTGAAAGTTTGATCGAGAGTGGACTTTATGGTTACCGGGCTTGGATTGGAGTTCCGGGAGTTGGAGTAGGTCCATCGTGTCATTTGTAACTTGTGTGCAAAATTTGGGGTCAATCGGACGTGATTTGATAAGTTTCGGCGTCGGTTGTAGAAGTTGGAATTTCTTAGTTTCAATAGGCCTGAATAGGGGTGCGATTCGTATTTTTGATGTTGTTAGAGGTGATTTGAGGGCTCAACTAAGTTCGTATCATATTTTAGGACTTGTTGCTATGTTGGGTTGAGATCCCAAGGGCCTCGGGTAGATTTTGGATGGTTAACGGGTCGAAAATGGGACTTAGTGCATTGTTGAAGCAAGGCGTTTTCCTGTGTGATCGCACCTGCGAAGGGTTGGCCGCAAGTGCGGTTGGAGTGGCGCATAAGCGAGATTTGGTATGGCCTTGGGTGTATCGCAGGTGCGGAAAGAATTCCGCAGGTACACTTCGCGTGGAGGATCGCAGAACCGAAAGAGAGCTCGGGGAGGTCGGTCCGCAGAAGCGGACGATTTGCGCAAATGCGCACCCGCAGAAGCGAGATTTGTGACCGCAGAAGTGGTTGCTCGGCATTAGTGACTTCCGTAGATGCGGATGGTTGACCGTAAAAGCGGTGCCGCAGAAGCTTCTAAATGAACCGTAGAAGCGAAAAGGCTGGGCAGAACATTTAAATTCAAGGGTTCGCGATTTTTCTTCATTTTGAACATTTCAAGCTCGGGATTAGTCAATTTTTGAGAGGATTTTCTAGGGGTTTCTTGAGGTAAGTCGCTTGTGTTCACTTTTAATCAATAATCTTGTTTCCCCATGAATTTTCCACCTAGTTTGTGTGTATTTAAGGTTGAATTTTGAGAGTTTGAGATTAGGATTTGGAGAGTTTGATTTGGGGTTTTGGGTGGAGATTTGGTGTCGGATTTTGGTAAATTTGGTATGGTTGGACTCGTGGTTGGATGGGCTTTCAGATTTTATGACTTTTATTGGATTTTGAGACGTGGGCCAGCTTTTGAGTCGACTTTTGACTTTTGATTAATAACTTAGTGTTTTTCTTATGGAATTAATTCCTTTAGCTCGTGTTGACTATATCGAACTGTTTGTGGGTAGATTCGGGGCATTTGGAGGCCGATTCACGAGGCAAGGGTGTGTTGGAGTAGGGATTTGCATGGGTTGGCCAATTCCATGGAACTGTGTAGTTGAATAATCTGTTGTTATCTGTATTTTCTCTGGGTTATAGAAATTGTACTGCAAATCATATTTAGAAAATGTGTTGGTACGATAGGGACCCACAAAGGTTGTGTTACAGGCTAAATCATTTGCTAATTACTACTTGTACTCGGTCACCATTTTATTTGCATATTATATCCCAGTCTCTATTGTTCCTTATTGATGAATTATATCATTATTGTTTGGGCTGATTATCATGATTACTGAGAGCCCGAGAGACTGGAGAGGTTGATGACCGAATGAGGCCAAGGGCCTGATTATGAGGATATTTATGGGATCGGGTTGTACGCCGCAACATGTTTTATTGATTTATGCCATGATTGGCTTGTATAGCGCTTGGGCTGAAGAAGCCCCTCCAGAGTCTGTACACACCTCTAGTGAGCACAGGTACCTACTGAGTGTTGAGCGATTGAGAGGAATGAGAGATTGTGAGGAATGAGTGACTGTGAGGTTGGAGTGCATGGGAGGACTGAGTGACTAATGCTCTAAGATTTTGCACTTGATTTCATTATTGTTGTGCTTCAGCTGGTATATATCATTGCCATGTAATTTCTGAGAGATATTATATCTTGTATCAATTGAACTTGTGTCATGACCCAAAAATCACAGACCATGATGGAACATAACTTGACCTGCTAGGTAAGCCAATTAATAAAAGAAACACCTAAATAAGCTTATCGAAAATTAAATTAGGATTTATCGGAACTTTTACAAATTTACCCAAGATCTGGTAGTACGACTCATGAGCTTCTAAGACTTAGAATATACAAAGCTGGTACGAATAAATACACGTTCTGTTTGAAAATTTCATGAACAGATTAATAATGTCGAACACTACCAAAGACAAGTGGCCCCTTCTATACAGAATACACGAACATCTTCAGGGTCAGCCTCCAACTTCTTCAGCAGCTCGGCTCCAATAGCCTGCACAGAGTGTGCAGAAGTGCGGTATCAGTACAACTGACCTCATGTATTAGTAAGTATCTTGACTAACCCCATTGAAGTAGTGACGGGATTTTTAGTTAAAAGATACTCATTACTAAACGATATAATGTAACTAGCAATATAACTTAAAGACAGAATAATAGAATAGAATAGAATACATAATGTGACTGTAATAGGAAATAAAAGAGTATCAGAAAGAATCACAATTTAACAGTTTCCAACATCTCAACCGGCCCTTTCCTTAGAACGAAAGCCCATGAACCACAAAAATCACCTCATATACTTTTATAGTGTGATAAAGTACTCAAGACATCAAGTCTAACGGCACGACAACACCCTTCGTGCATTTATTTTATCCTCACCATATATGTGTAAAACAGTACCAACCAAATGATAGAAATACCGATAATAGATATGACAAGGAACGGAAATATACAAGCAGTAATAATAACCGAAAATGTACAGAAGAACATCAGTAACAGAACATGATTTTCACAAGTTAACAAGTAAGGACATGAAGAACTAGCATAGTGGAAGACTTATACTAAGGTGAAACGGAAGAAATACAACATGAGTATAATTATAAAAGGTGGAAATAGGCATGGCATATGAAAGTTAAGAAAGTAAAAGACATGGACAACACAACAACAATTGAAATAGAGGTCAAATGCGGGACAATAACAACATATCACACAAATATATAATGGAGACAATGAAAACTCAAGGTATAGGCGGAAATGTATACACAGAAAACAGATATCCCATCATAATGCATGTCCCTCATCCTCACCTACACGGAAACACCCTTCGTGCCATGGCCTCACAATATTAAAAGCATAACAATATAAATGAAATGGCACGGCATCACCCTTCGTGCTTTACGCTCTTTCCTCACATGATAATGTATATGAAATGGCACGGCATCACCCTTCGTGCTTTACGCTCTTTCCTCACATGATAATGTATATGAAATGGCACGGCATCACCCTTCGTGCTTTACGCTCTTTCCTCACATGATAATGTATATGAAATGGCACGGCATCACCCTTCGTGCTTTACACTCTTCCTCACATGATAATGTATATTAAATGGTACGGCATCACCCTTCGTGCTTTACACTCTTCCTCACATGATAATATATATGAAATGGCACGGCATCATCCTTCGTGCTTTACACTCTTCCTCACATGATAATTTATATGAAATGGCACGGCTTCACCCTTCGTTATTTACACTCTTCCTCACATGATAATGTATATGAAATGGCACGACATCACCCTTCGTGCTTTAGCTCTTCCTCATATGTAATGATATAAATAATGGCACGACATCACCCTTCGTGCTTTACACTCTTCCTCACATGATAATGAATATAAACAATGGCACGACATCACCCTTCGTGCTTTACACTCTTCCTCACCAAGCATATGAATATCAATAAAATGGAAAGGCATGAAGTATAAATAACATTGAGGGGAGGAGAGTGTTCAAATGAATAATCCAACATATTCTTAATCATAGAATTTCTAAGCCATCAATGATTCAATAAGCCCTCAAGGGCCGTACAATTCAAGTACTTCCACATATTTCACATTTTATCAGTAACACAAGTATAGAATCCAACGCCTCAAATATCAACCGTAGCAAATTAGTAGTGATTACGCATAGAGATGACCAAACTAGACACATCAATGTATTCCCAAAATCCTATCAAATTTGATCAGGTTATCTTAGGATAGGTCTTTGTTTCTATCATTTTATATTGCGTTCTTAATACCTATAAATCAAGCGAGCAAGGAAATTACATAATTCTACAAAACACAATTACAACGCCATCTACCCCCGAGAATGATAAACCTCGGCACATACATATATGCTCGTAACCTCATATATGTATCACCCCAGCATGTAGCGAACAATGGCAAATAGGAGGAAAAATTCCCTCAACAAAGTTAGGCAAAACACTTACCTCGAACAAGTCAATTACAATACCGAGCAAGACAAACGATGCTCCAAAAATTCCATCATGCGCGTAGTGACATCCGAACATCTCAAAACTAGCCAAAATCAACTCAAATACATCAAATAAAGTCCAAGGAAACAATTCCAAATGATAAAGATCGAATCCTAAATCAAATCCCAAATCCGGCCAAAAATCACACTCGGGCCCACGCCTCGGAACCCGATAAAACTCACAAAATCCGACAACCCATCCAGTTACGAGTCTAACCATACTAGTTTCACTCAATTCCGACTCAAAATCTATGTTCAATACTCAAAAATTCATATTATGAAACTTTGGGCAAAAACCCCCAAATATCACTTTGAAATCATCGATCAAATCCCAAAAACGAAGATCGTTTCATGAAATATAACCAAAACCGAGTAGAGAACACTTACCCCAATCCATATGGCGAAAATCGCCTCCAAAATCACCCAAATCCGAGCTCCCCAACTCAAAATATGACCGAATGAACAAACCCTAGTTTTATATATTTTTTTGAAAGCTATTCTACTTCGTTTCTTGTGCCAAATGATCCCGAAACTCGCTTTTTATGCCTCCAACAGATTCCTTGTAAAATTCTAGTGAAGTTAGGTTTTTGAATCACTCAATTTTACCTTATAATGAATGAGATATGTAGGTTTTAATATTTGCAAATAGTGTAGATTTTTAAATACGCTGTCAGTGGCAATTCGTAATTAATCTGAAAAAAATCTGACAACCCAATTTTTAGTAAAATGACTATAAAATCCTCATACGATGTCCAAATTTGACGATTCTTTTTGCTATGACTCCGTACTTACGATACGGATCTAATACTTCAATCAAAATAGAAATGGGAGCTCGTTTTCTTAATGTGGTACCATTCATGCTTGAAGAAACGACGTCGAAACATAAGAAAAACGAGTGCAACATAGCCCAAACCTATCTGAAACTCATTTGAGCCCCTGGGGACCACGTAAAATTATACCAACAAGTCCCATAACATAACACGGAGATAAACGAGCCCTGAAAATACCGAGCAAAGTGCAGATACTCAAAACGACCTGTCGGTTCGTCACAACTTGACATGCCTATGTTTCTATGTTTTGGCCTTAATTGTCGAATTTTAAAGCATGCATATCTTTCTATGTTGTAATATCTGTAATTGAGCTATATCTGTGAAGCTCGTCACGACTTTCAGTCCATTATTTAGTCTTGTTACTTAATGAGTTGGTTGTACTCGCGCTACACCATGCACATTGTGTGCAGATCCGGGTGTTTCCATACACAGTGGGTGTTGATTTCTTTGCGTAACTTGTTCGTTGGAGATTCCAAGGTAGCTGCCTGGCGTTCGCAGACCTTGTCTCTACTTCCCTATCTTTCCGCTTTATATACTTAGTTTTAGTCCTTCATAGACATTGTTTCTAGACTTGTGTTGTATAGACGCTCATGTACTCAGTGACACCCGGATGTTTGAAATTTCCGTATTGGATTTTGACTTTCTATCTATTTTTTGATATTTTTGATGATTTAAACCTGTATTATTATTATTTTTCATTTAAAAGTGTAGGAAGTATATTGAAGTGTCATGTAAGACCCCGGAAAATTTTGCTAAGCAATATAGGATTTGGGGTGCCAGGTAGACTAATTATAATATTTTTATGTGCTTTAAATATGATGTAAATGAATGAGATGTGGTGAATAAGTGTATGAGTCATATAATAGGTAAGGTAGGGTCCAAGGAGGGGCCTAAGTCCAAGCCAAGTGGGAAAATTTCATGATAGGCTAAAATTCCAAAGGTACTTGCACTAGTCTACACTTTTAACGAGCATATCTAATTATATATAAGGTATTATGTGATGAATAACATATAAAATGAAATTTCTTTGAGTCTAGTTTCTAAAGCTTCAAACCGTTCATCATTTGGACATTCCTACGAAAAGTTATGATCAAATACCAATGTCTGGAAAGAATGTGATCCTGTGTCAAATCGGCGATCGCATTTCATGTTGCATGTTGACTCTGCGATCGCAGATCAGGTCGCAGACTGGGCCAGTGTTGCCCAGTTTTGGGCACCTATTTCACGTGCGGCCCGCATGTTTGTTTTGCAGTCCATCCTGCGATTGCAGACCCGGTTACGGAGGTTTATTTTTTCTATTTTTATAACCCGGTCCCATTTTCATAAATAGGTTTAGGGGCTTCATTTGGGGTCATTTTCTACTGATTTTAGAGAGATATGAGAGCATATAGATAGATAGAGAAGGGGACTAACTTCATAATCATCCAAATCTTGCTCAAGTCTTCAAGAATCAAGAAAGATAACCATAGATTGCCTTCCATCCAGGTAAGTTCTACTTCCACAAATTTCATGCAAGAAGTTAAGTGTTCAAATATGTTGTGAGGGTTAGAAATAGGCCATGCATGTGGGACTAAGTTGTAGTATGTGCTATTAAAGAACTAATTTGGGTAGTTCATGTTAAAAATTGGGTGTAGGAAGAAGAGATTGCCATTTCTAAACCTTGTAGTCTACTTCACATGCTAGGTGTTTGATGAAATTCCTAAGAGAGTTATACCATGGGTAACCTTCCTAATTATTAATCGATTTCCGCTATCTCCTTATAGATTGTTATGGCTAGAGGTGTTGGTGTATTGTATAAACCTAAGGAAAAGCTCTTTGAGGTATGTATGGCTAACTTTAACCTTTGTAGAATCCTCTTGTTAGGTCCGAGTATATGGTATGAGTACCTTGTATGAAATTTTGTGAATTAATTGTTCAAATGTGTTGAGACGTAAGATTCTATTCTCTGATCGTCTTAGTTGATTGCTATATTACCGTGATATATGAGATTTTGAAAGGTGTTTTGATGTTCCTACCTTATTGTGATTTGATTGTTTGTGGTTGTTGTTACAAAATATGATTGTCGGGTGGGATCGGGTTGCGCGCCGCAACACGAACTTATAAGGATAATGAGATGTGAGGCAATAAGGGTAGACGAGGTAATAAGGGTGGTCGAGGTAATAAGGGTGGCCGAGGTAATAAGGGTAGTCGAGGTAATAAGGGAGGCCGAGGTAATAAGGATGGAATGTGATCGTTATCACTATCGAAATGAAAATCTAGGAAACTCTTGAATATGGTGATGCTGAAAAGGGAAAGGGAGAGATTGTGAAACTTGTTGATTTTGGTTGCTTCTTTCCACGCGCATTGATTGATTTGGTTCTATTACTGTTTCTTACTTGTGTATTGTTTGATTGTACTTGGGATAAAGTTTGTTCATACATACTAATACTATCCCATAGTACTAACGTCCCTTTTCCCGGGGGCGCTACATTTTCTTATATGAATGTAGGTGGTTCTACAGCAGGTAATTCAGCCCACCGTCAGTAGTGCCTCCTCTCATTTCTGTCAGTTGTTCTGGTGAGCCCCACTTCCTCCTGGGGCCACGTGTGGCTCATGTCGCCTTATTTTGAGTTTATGGTGTAGTGTAAGGTATAGTCGGGGCCTTGTTGCCATCAAATATTATACAAATCTTTTGTAATCATAGAGGCTCCGTAGACACAATGGGTAGTGTACATATGTATTTTGGGTAAGTAATGGTACGGTTCGTAATCGTGATCCACGTTGGTAAATGTTGTATGTATTTTTGTAAGTGTTTGGTATCATATGTTGGTAATGATAAAAAGGGTTGAAATGAATTCAAGTTGTAAGATTATGCTAATTTATAAATGGCTATTCCACATGAATAATGTATATTGAGATCACGGGGTAACGCGTGGGATAGGAAAGGCAAATCAGGTTTTCTTGACCGGGTTCATTCGCTTAGGCGCCGGTCTCGTCCCTCAATTTTGGAGCGTGACAAACTTGGTATCAGAGCCTAAGGTTTTAAAGTGTCCTAGGATGTATCGGAGCCGTGTCTAGTAGAGGCCTTCTTATCGGTGTGTTGTCGACCACATCTATAATTAGAGGGCTACATGGACATTTAGGAATTTCACCCTTCCTTGATACTCCAATCGTGCGATAGAGCTCAAGTTAGGGAGTTAGTTTTCTCTCCAAGCCTTACTCTCAAAATGAGTAATCATGATACCATAATCCGCGAATTTGAAGCCATGAGGAGGGATTGATCCCACCATTGAGTTTGAATGGATTGCCCAAGGGCTTGTTAGGAGAACGTATTGAGTTGTGGAGGGGTTGGTAAACCCTATCGCTAAGAGGGGAGTGCCCTTGTCCCTATTGATATCACTGCACCACCAAAGCCTATAGTATATTGGTATGGCACCAACATAATCTTGATTGTATATGTACATCCATATTGAAGAACTTTCATAGGCATGGTCTTAATAAAGGTTGAGTCACGAAACATTGCATGCACCTACTCTTTGAACGAGATCCAATATTTCTTGAATTCACTATACCGCAAATTTTCTTATATGCAATCTTTTATGATATCGAACTCTATAATCATGTCCTTGAATTTCGTTGTAACTATAGAAATACCATTTCCAACACGCCTTTCTAAACTCTAACAAGGAACTATACCCGAAGAATTTCTCGTGGAATGAAGGGATGAACCATTATCGTATTTTCGCACAAAATAAAAAGATATCTTTCTTGACCCTTTTTCTTCGGGTTTCTGCTTCGATCTGAATATTGATATGGGTAAAGATATTGCTTTGTTTCATCATGACCTCTAGTATGGTAATGCCCTCGCTCTATCTTTGTTGAGGTTTCCATTTTGGCCTAGTGGTCGAAATCGACTAAATTTTTATTTGCTTGGCGATAATCTCCCTCTTCTCCGACATGTTATTTTCTGAAATTGGTCTGCTCAATTACTTTTAAACATTATTAAATCTCCATCGAAGCTGGGGTCTGTCGAGCCTCCATGTAGCTGGATCGTGCTACTTATTCTTGTTGTTCATATTATTCTTGAAGGTTCTTCTTCTTTTGATTATAAGGAAGACGAGCATTTGCGCTCCTCCTATGGATTGCATAATACTTGTTTAAGTGTCATTTTATGTTAATTGCTCCATGATGCTACGAATCCAGCTGATTTTTGATGTTTGTAGTGGCCCCCTAGCCGTGAAGCTATTGAGTTTACTCCTAAAACCTCAAGTTCCCTTTTTGTTAGTTCATCTGACATACCCAGCTTTCCCCTAGTTGTTGACACATTCCACAGTTCCAATCTCAAGGGCTGAAGGGAAAGCATAATTGTATCCTTGGTATCTAGAAATACAATTTCTTTTATCAATGGTGATCCACCCTAATTATGTACCAATTCCGCTGAGTCCTGAAAATGGGATAGATGTAACAATACCCCTAGTAACACATTCATATGTCAAGCCTTTCTCTCGGCCAAGTCTTATAGCGTCTCCCAATTTTGTTGGTAATAACTAGTTGTGTAGAAGTGTGTTCCAGGGCTTCGTTGTGAAGTAGAGTTGCTAAATATAATTGGATTTTAAAAATTTTGGAGCTATGCATAATGTGACTATATGTGGAGATCATCTTTCAAAAATTTAGCTTCGCGTAATCCCTTATATTATCACCTTTCCTAGTGGTCACAATGTAAAGGTCACTTCTATAAGCTCTCTCATTTTCTTTTCATTTGTCTTGCATCATGTGTTATTTTACCCGTAATATTCAATGTGATATTATCTCAATTTCTCAACTAGTTATCCAACTATATGATCTGATTTAATTAACCTCACTTTATGTACTCTACAAGCGCCTTGAGAGTGGGAAAGTTTTCCTATACTACAGACTCCTAATGTCTTCAACACTGTTTAAGCTTGTTGATCCCAAATGGTGTTCTTAGTTCTGTTGCCTTAATATCTATTTTCATCTGGTAACTCTCCTTGTGAATCTAATTTTATGCCTTATGGCATTGAGGGTCGGGGTATGTTTCTTTTGTTATGATAAAAAGATACTGCTCGCACTCCTTGTGAGATTTTCTCCTAAACAATCATCTACCTGCTCTGCTTGTCCATGTGACTAGGTAACTTGGGTTTCTCTTCTCCGATAAGTGCATCAAGACTTCTCACCCTTTCATAATTATTCATATGGTCACTTTGAGGCCTTATTCTACATTAGCTCGTAATGATTGTAAGTACTTTCTCGCCATTGTTGTCGATTTTCTAGGGCTACGAGGGCTTGTCTCATGGGTTCCAAAAGTAATGATTTTCCTTAAAAGCTCAAGCTTAAATTGCCATGATTTCAAACCAAAGTGTGTCCCCTTTTCAAAAGTCTTAAATCTATCGGATTTGATGAGGTTATGTGGCTTTCTACTCACTCGGCTTCTAGGAGTATTGACAACGTCATTGTCATGTAGGAATTTTTCTACCTCTAGCATTCCACCACCTTAGGAAGGATTAGATTGTTAGAATTATGATAATCCTATAAGTAGATGACTTCTTTTCTATCTTCATGTGCTTGTGGCATAGAGTCCTTGTGTCGCTTATTTCTAGGAGTGGAATCAAATTCCACGTATTCTATTTGCGGCCTCAATCACACCCATGTTGCAAGAGTCTTACCATTCGAGCTCAACTACTTACCTTACACTCAGAGACACAATTGATGTATCCTACTTGTTCAGTTCTTTAAAAATCTCAAGTTCACATACATGGTATCCACCTTATCTAAGAATACTAGTTACCGCTATGCTTAACTTATCTGATAATTGATGTAGTCACCTGGACTAGACCATGTCAGCATCATTAATATAAATCCTTGTGTCTCTTAGCATATAACCTCATGAAATGCTCTACTCAGCACATTAATGGATTCCTGAATAATTCCATCCCAATCTTGCACTTTGTTGCTCCTTACTGTATTTGGCCTATTTTGTATTGAAGGTACAAACGTGTCAAAGTCACCCTGTGACCACATATATTCAGTAGGTAATTTTATGGTCAAATTTTTATGGCACATCTTAGAGAAATAGTGAAGGTCACCACGGGTTTAGTTTGGGTGCTCGCATAGAGATCTAGAATTCAGGAGGGTGAACCGATTATTCCCAAAATTTCCCTGGTAGATGTTATGTGAACTGATAATGAAGGGTACATCAGCGCATTTCCCCATTAGGTTGCACTAGGAGTATGATATTCCCCGTAATTGTTCCTCTTGTACTTTGTATTTTCATATATTATGTCTAAGAAGGTAGTGATAAAAGAAGGGTTTGAATTGATTTGATTGAACTATATGATCATGGTAATATCCTATATGATGCATTATTGGCAAGGATCATCGTGGCTTGACTTCATATGGATTATTGATTGAAATGAAATTATATTCTTGTTGATGAACACCTTTGTGATTACATTAATGGCTGGTTGGGACTATTATGAACACATGATTGTTTGGTTACTATGAAATGATATTCTTGATGGTATGCTTCCATGTGATAGAATTGTGGGTTGTTGTTGTTACCATGAATCGTAATGTCCGATGGAATGTAAATTGTACAGTGAAAATCATTAAAGGTAAAGTTAATGGATAGTTAACTCATGCGAGGTGTCTAGCTGTCATCATTGTTAGGTAAGTTTAGGGATTGGGATTACTTCCGTGAATGTGTTATGGCAAAGCATGTAAGCCGAGGAGACCACCTTGAAGGCCGAAAGTGTCGTGGAAGGAAAAAAATTTCGCTTGGTTGTATACCAATTAGTTTTGACTTGAAAGGTACCTTATAAGTGATATGATCTGAAAATGTGCAGTCCATCTTCGGGTGTCATTATGATAATGTAGCTCTTGTGATGCTGAGTGTTATGGGTATATACATTCTGATGCTTTGTCGAGTTATTGATGAGTTTTTAGGATGGTTTTGGGCGATTCTCTGACAGGTGGATAGGCCTAGTTACAAAGGAGATGCTGCCGAAATTTCTGAAAAATTTGGGAGTTAGTCAAAAATTAGGGACTTGAGGTAGGATAGAAAAGATATATGTGATGTTAGGTGTTTGGTTCAGGCTCTACCTCTCATTCGAGGATGAATGATCCTAAGCGGGGGAGAATGTAAGACCCCGGAAAATTTTGCTAAGCAATATAGGATTCGGGGTGCCAGGTAGACTAATTATAATATTTTTATGTGATTTAAATATGATGTAAATGAATGGGATGTGGTGAATAAGTGTATGAGTCATATAATTAGTAAGTTAGGGTCCAAGGAGGGGCCTAAGTCCAAGCCAAGTGGGAAAATTTCATAATAGGCTAAAATTTAAAAGGTATTTGCACTAGTCCACACTTTGAACGATTATATCTAACTATATATAAGTTATTATGTGATGAATAACATATAAAATGAAAGTTCTTTGAGTCTAGTTTCTAAATCTTCAAACCGTTCATCATTTGGACATTCCTACGCAAAGTTATGATCAAATACCAATGTCTGGAAAGAATGTGATCCTGTGTCAAATCTGCGATCGCATTTCATGTCGCATGTTGACTCTGCGATCGCAGATCAGGTCACAAACTGGGTCAGTGTTGCCCAGCTTTGGGCACCTATTTCGCGATGCACTCTGCAGCCCGCATGTTTTTTCTGCGGTCCATTCTGCGATCGCAGACCCGGTTATGGAGGTTTATTTTTCCTATTTTTATAACCCGACCCCATTTTCATAAATAG